>JAMJFZ010001100.1:34757500-34760000 GCA_026225945.1 Cricetomys ansorgei
CGTGAGGCTTAGGGGGGTTCGGAATAGTGATGAGCGAGGGCATCGCAATTGTAAAAACTTCAGAAGGCACTGGAGCTGGGTAAGATACTGAGCTGGGAGGGGGCAGAAGGAGGATCAGGAGTTCAAAGACCTCTGCAGCTACACGGTGAGTTCGAGACTCACCTTGGCTGCAGAAGACCCTGTCTCAAAGACAACGGGAGGGCCGGGGAAGCACGAGATGTATGGGAACAAACCTGGAAAGTGTAGTACTAAGGGATCTGACTCAAACTTAGAAAAAAGCAAACAAGCCGTGCATTCTCCTCCGTGCGTGTCTGCCAGCACGCTGTAATACGTAATAACACATACCATGATACACACGCCAGTAAACTGGTGTAAGTGTGAGCACAGTATGACCTTCAGGATGGAAACCGAGAGAGGCGACACTAGTTAGCTGAGGAGGAAGAACGGGATGCAGGAAAGGGGAGACGAGTCGTGAAAAGATTTAAAGCTGTCTGGTTCTAGTTTAAAAAAAAGAAAGAAAAATTATATTGGACACTTTTGAAAAATAGAAAGAAAAATGATATTGAACATTTTTGTATGGACCAAAATACACACACACACACACACACACACACACACACACACCCCAAAAGCAAAAAGACTTGAGTTATGGCCTAGAGTGGTGACCTTGGCCTATAACCCCAGCTGCAATCCCAGCTCTGGGGAAGCTTCACTGGAGACCTGATGTAAATTCAAGGGTAGCCTGGTTCTAGGCCATTCCGGGCTACAGAATGAGACCCTATCTTTATTTTATTTATTTATTTATTTATTTTGGTGGGAATGGGGATTAGAGCAGGTTTTCTCTGTGTAGACATGTCTAGACCAGCCTGGCCTCAAACTCAGAGACCCGCCTGCCTCTGCCTCCCTGCATGCTGGGATTAAAGGTCATGCGCCACCGCATTTAGTGAGACCCTATCTTGAAAAAAGATGGTCTACGAATCAGAGAAAAACAGAATTAAATAGAAAAATAAGTCAAATGTCACTAAAAGGCTTTACCTTAGCCAGTCCTGCAGTGAACCTGGTAACAGAAAACAGGGCTGATTCACACTGGGCCAACATGACCTGGCCTTCTACTGAACATGACCCCCACCCTACCATACACACGAGAGGCCAGGTAACTCATGTACTGAGGTCAAGTGTGAAGGAGGTGTCACCTAACCAGAGGCTGTAGACAGACCACACCCTCCCAGCTGGGAGACACACCCTCCTTGAAGGAGGATCAGAGAAAGATGTCTATGTTTGCCACAAAGACTGTAGTTCTGGAGAATAAACACATCTGAAGCCCCAAAAAGCCGATGCAGGGGAGACAAGCTGAAGCACGGACTCACAGTCAACCTCCTTCCTTTGCTCGGCGGATTTGGGTGAACTACTGCCATCTTCATTTTAAGCATATTTTTAAATTTCATTCATTAATTCTTGCATTCATTCATTTTTTCAAGTAGCCCTGGCTGGCCTCACTCTCTATGTAGCTGAAGATAACCATGAACTCCGGATCCTCCTGCCTCCACCTCCAGGGTGCTGGGATTCTGGACGCTCATACTAGGTCTCGGTCAGGCCTACCTTAAGTCTCTGCACTTCCCACATCCTGCAGCTGCTCTCAGACTCATTTGCTTCCATTTCTTCCCAGACCTCCCCACTTTAAGGGATTTTAGTGATACCCATTTGACAAATGTTTGCTGAGCCCGTCATCTGCTAGGGCTGGGAGCATACAGTAAAAAGAACTTCACTTTACTTTCAGGCTTACCTTCTTTCTCCTGGACCTTTCCCTTGGCTACTTCCTCCTGGGCCCTGGTGGACCGTGGCGGCCTACGCATGCCACCTCCAACCTGAACTTCTAGCATGGTCTGTTTGCTGTCCCCAAGTCATTCTGCCTCCCAGAAAAGAGATGTGGTAGCGCTCTGACATGTGAATTGAGAGCTCCCCAGAGTCTGAACTGTTTGGGGCTGCACTGAATCAAACGTAACACGTTTATCCTGCGTAGTTGGCTCTGGCTCTCCTAATGAAACCCTAACAGATTAGGCTAACAGAGGATTCTTTCTCTTGAGCTACTGAGCTAATCCAAACGCAACACGAAAGGCACTGTAGTATGATCTCACATACAGAAGAGGAAAGACTCTCAGCGAAGATATCTTTCCTTCAGGTTTGGTCTCTCAGCCATTACTCTGCCACCCCCAGAGAGCTCAGTGCTAAAGTATTCTTTAGGAGCTGGGGCTGGGGAGAGGCTCTGTGGGTAAAGGGTCTGACTGGATTAGAACCCAAGGGCTCAGTCAAAAGTCAGGCTTGGCTATGCATGCCTGAACCCCGGGACCAGAGACAGGCAGATCCTGAGAGCTTGCTGGCCAAATAGTGTAACTAAGGTGAGATTACCGTTCAGTGAGAGACCCCGGTCTCGAGGACCTCAGGCAGGGATCAACAGAGGAAAACACCTGCTGCTTTGCTCTGGCCTGCACATGCCTGTGCA
>JAMJFZ010001100.1:34762500-34772500 GCA_026225945.1 Cricetomys ansorgei
ATCTGCTGTGCAATAATTCCTTTGCTTGGTGGAGTAAGACTGGTGGTCTGCGTTTCTTCAGACTCATAACATGGCACCTGCAATATCTGGCCTTTGGATGCTAAGAGTTTTCAACTAAAAGGATGAAAAGGATCTCAGACTCTGACCTTTCCCCATCCCCTCTCCAAGCCTCTGTGTCCTGAAAGGAGCCATCGAAACCAGAGTTCTTCCCCGCAAGGCTAGCTAGGATTAGAACTCTCCCCTAAAGCAAGCCATAAAGTTGGGGAAGAAAGTCATTCCAGAAGGGTTCTGCCCCATCCCCAGGAGGCAGGAATGCTATCCAGAGGCCGAAAGGAATCCGAGCAGACAGGCCTTGCTGGGTCACCCCTTGGTCTATCAGTTCTATAGTCTCCCATTCTTCCTTGAAACCAAGCACAAACACATTCGTCCTCAGGTCAAGAGTCTTCATGTTCGAAAGCTCTTGCGCCCCACTAAATTTGATTAAATAATTCAAGATGGAGTTTATACTTTGTTCCAGGAGGGTTGTTGGTGGCCATCTGCATGGCTAGACAAAGACATCATATCTTCCACTCTCCGGTGACAAAGTAACTGCGAATTTTTACTGACTTACTTAATAGTCACACAATGGTCCAATGTAGGTGTTCAGACCAATCAGCGTCTCAGAATGATCGGCCATCTTATTTAACTCAGAGATGTCACAGTTTTAATACTGAAAATCCCATGATCAGGGAGTTCCCTCAGTCCTGAGCAAACAGGGTTGTTGATTGTTATAACTGTTCCCTAGGACTGTGGAGTCTTCTGTATCCTGACAGCTGAAAAGAAAGGAAAGCAGAAAGCATGACGAACTCATAAAATCTTCAAGCCAGAAACAAACCCATCTCTTATACTTATGTTCCATGATGGGGAGTAGCTACCTGGATAAAGAGGGCCTGGTAAGGGAAGAGCTGGGCAGCTGGGGTCTTGGAACGGGAGAAGATACTTCTTAAGTAGGCTCTTCAGTCTACATTAAATTTTAAACTTCAAATTTTTTTTTGGATTCGTGTGTGGATGTTTGACTGTGTGTGTATGTGCACTGCCTGCAAAGACGAGGAGAGGGTGTTTGATTCCCCCAGCTAGAGTTACAGATGGTTGTGAGCTGCCACATGTGTGCCAGGAACCAAACTCAGGTCCTCTGGCAAGAGCAGCCAGTCCTCTTAACCTCTGAGGCGTCTCTTCAGTTATCTTTATTGAAAAGAAATGACCGACCTTTATTCCGTCATTCTGCTGTGAAAAGAAAAAAGACATTACAAAGCCTGTTTTGTGCTTGAGATTTCCAAACTCTGCCCAAGAGCATGAGACACCTTAGACATTGGTGCTGACTCATCGCCAGCTTCATTCTGAGGCAGAGGCCTTGCTTAAAAATGCTCACTGAAGCTTTCTGTGGGCCTAGAGATTCAAACTCACGTCCTTGCCCTCATCCAGCAAACGCTACCGAGTTATCTCCTCAGTCCAAGGAGTACATTAATTTTTAAAATAGTTACTCCTTAAGAATATTGGACAAGACTCCATACATAAAGAGGTCTTCCCGCTGTAAAATAATTTATTTAACAAGCAAAGCCCCAAATACCCCCTCGTTTGATGTGTGTATGTTTCTGCATATCTCTCTGTGTGTATTTCACTAGACATGTCCTCTCAGGTCTCACATTCAATACAGCAAAGATGTTCTCCCAAGGACCTGAGTTCAGTTCCCAGCACCCACAGGGTCTAATGCCCTCTTCTGGTCTCTGTGGGCACCTACATGCATGTGCACATATCCACAGCAAGACAAGCACACGTGAAAGCAAAATATACAACTTATACTTACATTACTTTTGATCTAAGAAGCATAATATTAGGGGTTGCACTGCTTAAAGCATGCATTCTTCTTACATTGAATCGTATGGAATTTTGGCTCATGATTTAGCCCCACACAGCGCATCTTGTCTGAGAGGATCAGTTGCTTAAAGCTTTTATGTGAAACAGAAATTTCCCAAAGCACGTAAATAGGAAAAGAAATGGCAGTTCTTTCTATGTGATTTGCCAACAGGGTATCAAGAAAGTGTGTGTGTGTGTGTGTGTGTGTGTGAGAGAGAGAGAGAGAGAGAGAGAGATTTGAAAATATATACTGTGTTGGTGAAGGAAAATTAAAACGGAGGGGGAAATGGAATTCTACACAGGATAGCTTTTGAATGATTTTATGAGTCCCACAAAGTTACACTAAAATATAAATTTTGATAAAAAAAAAACTTGTCGGGAATCAGGAAAAAATTAGATTACAGTATTGTGTGAGGTGTCTTTCACCGAAATAGAAACATTTGCTGTGTCCTGAAGCGATGGTTCCCTGAAAGGAGACCAAGGTAAAGGTGGGATAACTGTTGCTTAGAGGGCTTTTCAAAGTGTGTGTTGGGAGGGGGGGTGTCTTTAAGAGTTTTTTCCTCTTACTTCTGTGTCACAAAATAGACAGAATTGAACAATAGACTACCTAGAAAGTATAGGAGGGAAGGAAGAGGGAGAGAGGGAAGAGAAGGGTGGAGGGGGAAAAGAAGGAAGAAAAAGAGAAAAAAGACAGAGAACGACCACTATTGTCACTCGGATGTGTTTTCTTCAGTTCCAAAATACTTCTTTCAAAAGCAACAGCAAGATCTGTTTCTTAAAACCTTTTCATGGTTCTGAGAAGTGGATAAAACTTGCGGACTTAAAGAGCAATTGGTATTCATTTATTTTGTTTTTCAAAATCCACAAGAGAACAGTCCCTTTGATATTCTACCGAAGCCACAGGTAAAAGAGGAGAAAGTTGGCCGGCCCAGGGGGGGCCTGATAGACCCTCTTCAGCATTTAAAAGCCCCACAGGCTGCTCCAGGCTTCTAAAATGGAGATAGGCCACCTCAAGCCCAGGAGTCTGGCTTCCTTCCTAATCCTCACCAAACATTACCACCCAATCAATCGGCCTCATTCATCTCGCTCCCCCTCCACACCAGGCTTCCCAGTTTGGCCATACAGACTTAAGCCCCTTGTGTGAGAAAAGAAACTGGCTCAATGTGAATGCGTCCCTGGGTCCCTGAGCTGTTTGTAGGTACATGCCAAGAGCCTTTCCTGGGTCCAGATGTTTTCACAACTCTGGGGCTTACAACTTGAGAGTTAAGGTCTAGCTGTCATTGAGAAATCCGGTGGACAGGAGTCTCTTCGTGTTGAAACGGCACAGACAGACACAACAGACCGGGGGTTCTCAGCTTAAGAAACAGCCTCATGGGAATGGAGGAGGGGTAGAACATGAAAATAAGTTCTTGAGGTTTTTAAAAGGACTTCAGAGCCTCATTGACTACCTTCAAGAAAGCTTTATAAGGGGTTGAGAGTAAAATTCCACATCATTCACAAATAAAAAAAATTGAGGTTTGGGCCATCAAGATGACTCAGTAAAGATGCTTGCCACCGTGCCTCATGACCTGACTCCTCTCGCCGGGTTTCACACGGTAGAAGGAAAGAACTGACTTCTGGAAGTTGTCCTCTGCCCTACACACACACACACACACACACACACACACACACACACACACACACACACTCCTTTTTTAAAAAATTATTATTTAAAAAGAAAATTGAGGTTTGCTGGGATCCAAACACCACTACGACTGGGATTTTAGACATCTAATCCCTGATCAATTAAGTAATGTGTGTGCTTGTTGGTTGTCCGTAAGCTTTCCACAAGCGACAGCAATGTGGAGAAAGGCCACGCTTAAATCACACTGCGTGTCTGCATGAAAATGACCTCGTATAACGCTACTTCATAGAAATGTCTTTAAAAGAAGAAAGGAGACTAGGGAGCCAGTACCTTATTTTAATAGGAATAGAAAAGAAAAATCAGAAAGAACTCCAATCTGTTGTTCACCAAATGACAAAGACAAAGAGGGAAAGATGTAGTATTAAACGATTACCTTCTATGTCCCTCTCAAAGTGTTCAAAGGGTGGTAATTTGAGAGACTACATTTATGACCCCAGACTTCCAACCCAAGGCTGGAACTTCTAGTGAAAAGAAACTAGTTCATCTTTAAAGAGGAGATTGGTCCTTTCTTAGAGATGGTTAGAAAGCGGGACTATTCTGGGACGTGGAAAGACCAGCCTTTCTCTCATGAGAGACCCTCGGTCTGTATGTTGCGATGGTAGGTTCTAAGTCCTAACAGCAATCCACGACTAAGACATGAGCTGGCGTTTTACTGGAGAGAAGGGGAGAGAGGCCAGTGTAGACAGGACCTGCCTCCCTACCCTGGATCTTCCTCCGTTTGTCACCATTCACACCTTCCTTCTATTGAGAAGAGGAAGGGGAGACCCTACTTTGCCCCCATCAGAAGAGGTAACAACTTGAGGCAGTCTGGGGAAGCTTCGACCTTGATCCGTGGCTGTATCTAAGGGATGAGAACGATTCGTCCCTCTCCATCATTGAACATGCTTTCTCATGAGTCTTCTGGCCTGGTGTCCTTCTCCAAGTTGACTGGAAGTCTCCCTCTGGGTCCGTGGTCCTTTCCTCTACTCCGTCTAGTGTCCAGCCTACGGAAGATCCCTAGCTCTTCATTAACGCATGTAATTGCTAACATCCGCATGGCAGCTAATTAAATCCATCAGCTGAATACCATCACTGAGGACGGGATGGTGACTGAAAAAGACTGGGGCCTCACAAAAAGCTTAGTCCAGACTGAGTGAGGTTCAAGCACTAATCAAGTAATCTGGCAGATTCTGCTAGCAGTCACAGGGTACCTGGCAATCAGAGGGTGACCACAAACAGGCAATGTTGTGGGGGGTACGGGGAGGGGGTGGAAGTGGGCAGGCAATAAATCAACACTGGGCTCTCTGGACCTTAAAGGGCCACAATGCCTGGTGCACTGCTAGAACTGAGAAAAGGGCCAGGTAACTAGGGACAGGATTTAGAGGGCTAGCCTCTGAGAAGCCAGGTTCCAGGACCGGCACAGACCCCTCACACGAGCAAGAGAAGAGGCTGGTTACAAGGTAATGGCAGATTGGGCTGAGGTAGCATGTGGTTGTGACGGAAATGGAGTTAGATTGGAAAGTCATTTTGGTTGCAAAATCAGTAGGCGTGGGTGACGTTTGAAACCATGAGAGCGGAAAAGGGGGAGCATTAGAGAAGGGCTTCCCCATTCTCTGGCTATATAGCTGGTTAGACAGTAGTATTTCTCCAAAGATGGGAAACTCTGAAGACCAAATCTAAAGGACAACCATGAATGTGACTTGGGTGTGTTGGCCTGAGGCCACTCTGGGACGCCCAACCAGATCTGTGAGCTCACCGATACATCAGACACTCAGACGTCTTTGCCAATATAAGGTTTAAATATGGCTATTTTAGACGCTTCAAAATAAGCCTAGTCGGTTAATACATGATCTCATCCTCTGCAGAGACAACCAAGCAGTGTGTAATAATCATCAGAAAGCGTTTTGGAAACCCAGGGTGCTTTTGGCAATTGTATCCATCCGTTCATTCAGACGCACGTCTGAATATCACGTGTTGAGTAAGTAGATATTGTAATTTCGTTAAAACGAATATATAGTTGATCTGAAAATAGTCAGAGATTTAGGTAATAATGTGGGTGAGATGTGTGTGTGTGTGTGTGGTGACTGTGTACACGTGTGTGTATATGTGTCTGTGTATATGTATATCGAGGGTGGGTGTTGTGTCTGTGTCTGTTTGTGTACTAAAATATTCACTCAGGAACCACTCTGAAACACAATAACTTTAAACGTTAATATGTGAGTATTAATGTGTATTTATATAAGCCTCTATTCAGATATCAATGTTTTATTTATTAGAAATAGTTCCAGAGTTTCAAATACATGGGCTTTCATCATATCCTTGAACTCAGAGGTCAGTGCCATTTACTTAACGACCACTGTCCAAAGCTGCCTTCCTTCACCAAGACGCAGTAGCAAAGCCACCCTGCTCAACAAGGCCCTTGTCCGCCCATTCATACACAGGCTGCTATCTGCTAACAAACCCCAAGTGGTTTTCATGGGCAATGGGCTGATGGATCCTGCCTGACACACTGCATACAGGGAACATGCTTGACTCGGTCTTGCAGCCCCCGGGGCAGTCAGGGAACGCAGGGTCAGCGTCCACGTCTGCCAAGCACACAGGTGCCCTTCCTTGTAACCAGTGACGACGTGTTTGTGAATTCTGATCCCAGGGGCACACGAGGTGGACTGAACGTTAGCACTGGACAAAGTTTATAAACTCACGAATGTCCTTATCATTCTGGTGCCTCCCGGTGAGTTCATCTGTGATCTCGATGCAGCGTTGATGGGACGAGTGAGCAACGCAGGCAGGAAGGAGGAACAGCAGCTGGTCCTCACCGGATACCGTGGGCTCTGATACTCAGAAGTGCAGAGCGTGACTAGGGTGTTTCATCTTAATAGCAAAACACAATGAGAAAGAGAAGCAGTGTGTACAAAGGGTAACTGCTATTTTGGCAAGATGATTTTGAATACGTTTTTAATTTGATATTTGTTCATCATTATTTTCATTGTTTTGGGGGGGTTGGACTTTTTGTTGTTTTTTGCTTGTTTGTTTGTTTGAGACATAGTCCCACTCTGGCCCAAGCTATCCTGGAACTCCCTAGGTATATATGCCAGGCTAGCCTTGAACTCACAACAGTCTCTTGCTTGTCTCAACCTCCTCAGTGCTGGGAATACAGTGATTTGATTATTTCTCTATAGACAATTTCAAGCTTCACCCCTAAAACATTCTCACACAATAGCTATAGTCCTCTGGAGAGACCCAGACTGTCCAGGAGGACAATGCCCTCATACACAACCCTTCCTGTATGTAGCTACTTCCCAGAGCCGCCTCCCAGCCGGAAGGTGCTTGGTGACCGGGAGACACCAGGTGTGAGGCTTGCTAATTCAGAACTAAGATGCCAGGTGAGGTGAGCTACCAAAGTGAGCATCCCTCGCAAAGCTGGTGGACTGATTTCCGCAGAAAAGATCAGGAACGGTTTCCTGGGAGAAAGATCCAGAAGGGTCTGGTGAGAGAGAAACGGCAGGTACTCAAAGAAGAGAGAGACATCCTTTGAAAGAGTCTGTGACTTAATGTTTATTAGTAGGAGAGAGAGAGAGAACAGCACACTTGTGACGGTCACAGGACAGCTTTGTGGAGTGGACTTTCCTTCCACCCCTATGTGGAGTTCAGGCTTACCCGGACAGTAGTTTTACCCACTGACCCATCTCGCCCGCCAACTTTGCTACTTGTTATGAGGGATTCGGTGTGCCTGCCTTTGTGGAAGACTCCGGGCATCAAAATTCATGTCCGTCTGGGTTTTATTATTATAGAAGGAATAAAGAAAGTACAGTCGTGTAAGACACACACACACACATGCCCAGGAGTCAAGTGTGGCACCAGGAAAGTTTGAACTGCCACACCATGTAATAACAGCCTTTGTTAACAGCAACTGGCAGTCACAGACCCCATAAAAGATGGACGTACCCCACCTGATCTAAAGACAACTTTGCTTCTTTGTTCCGAGTACTCAGAGTGTTACGTGACTAAGACAAGAATCTTACAAAATCCTTACTTTTCTCTCACTTATAAAAACGGCATCTTGTTGCTACCCTTCGCATTCTAACAGCTTTGAGCAACGTGTAGAGAAAGACAGTGTCGTGATTTGAAGCCGGGCTGGCTGATCCTGAATCCCCACTTTAGCCCTTCCTAGTCAGGTGACCTTGGGCACATTACGTTAGCTCTCAAAGTCCTGGAATTCTCATCTCTAGAATGGTTGCTGAAAGGAGGCTTGAATAATGTTTGTCCCTGAGTTTTGCACCATATATGTGACAGAATAAAAATACATTCTATTTTCAACAAGAAATCGCCCCGAGCCAGGTGGTGGCGCACGCCTTTAATTACGGTGCTTGGGAGGCAGAGGCAGACGGATCTCTGTGAGTTCAAGGCCAGCCTGGTCTACAGAGTGAGTTCCGGGACAGCCAGAGTTACAACAGAGAAACTCTGTCTCAGAGAGAGAGAGAATTCTCCCCAAAAAACTTTGATGGTAATAAAGCTAAGACATCTTAACTGAGACCAAAAATGCTTCAGATTCCGAATTTTTCAAATTACTTTGGAATATTTGCATATGTAAGAGTTTTTAAAGGACTTCTTCTATTCATATCTACGTATTTGTGCACACCTGTACACAGCCGGGCACATGCTGTGCCATGCCCACGGAGGTCAGAGGGCAGCGTGCAGGAACCCGCTCTCTCCTTCCATCACATGCGTCCTGGGACTCAAACACAAGTCCCCAGGCTCGGAATCGAATGCCCGTGGCCACCGAGCCACATCCCAGGCCCTCAGAATGAGACACTTTGAGGCTAGGACCCAAGTTGAAATATGAGATCCATTTACATTTTCCTTATACCTTCCCCATACCACCAGCAGCAGACATTATAGGATACTTTCCATATGCTGTGAACTGTCTCCACCCTGGACCTGAGCTCTACCTGCCCCAACTCCTGTCTTACGTCTTCAGCAGGGGGCTGGTGACCCCCATATGATCCCTCTCTCTGTCACAGTTCTCTCTTCTCTTCTTGGTCTCTCGCCCTGCTGTCCTGTCTCCACCCCCCTCTCTCTCTCCCTTTCTCCCCCTCCCCTTTTTCTCTCTCCCTTAATCTCTGTCTACAGGGCCCTATTCTACCCCAGACTCACCCTTCCCCATAAGTAATAGACCTTTGCTAAAACTAGCCAGCGTCCACGCATCTAAACTCCGTCCATCACCTCCAGGCGTATAGAGAATTATTACACTTACAGTTTTGACTGGAGGTCTGGCGTGACATGTTCAGTGCCACTCAAACATTCCAGAAACTTTGAAAGGACACACCCACTTTATTCTCCAGTGCGCGCCTTACAGGTGAAAGAGGAACAGGTGGTGCTCATAGCCCTGGAAACCATGGAATAAAAGAGACATCCCTGGGGCTGGGGAGAAGACTCAGTGAGGTCAATTGCAAGCGTGAGGACCTGAGTTCCCAACCCCAGAGTCCGTGCAAAAGCCTTTGCGGTGGCCTGCGCCCATAATCCCAGCGCTGAGGGGCTCACCGGCCAGCCTGTCCGGCCTTGATGAGCTCCGGGTTCATTGAGAGATCCTGTCTCAGAAACCAAGGCGAAAGTAATGAAAGAACACAAGTGACATCAACCCCTGGCCTGCACAAGCAGGTCAGCACGCTTGCACACACGATAGAATCCATGTAGCACCCGGGAGAACCTTTTAAAGAAGTGTGGAGCGCTTCGCGGATGTGTGAGTCCTCCTTACACGGTGGCTGCGCGGCTCTGTGTGCTCAGCCTTGTGCCGTGGCCATGCTAGATCTGTATCGCTTCTGGCTTTGGTACGTGTGTTCCAGAAGTGAGAACAGGGGATCTTCTGAAGGATAACGGATAAATGAGGGGGATGAGATTGACCACAGTAGACGTTTTGAATACTCCTTCGTCTCGCCTCCATAGATTCAGTCCTTTAAGCAGCATGTATCTGGAATCGCCTGCCTTTTGCAGGCTCTGGACTGGGTGCCTGAGACACAGCCGCAGAGAGGGCCAAGAAGATCCTATTGAAGGCTGGATGTCATCAGTTCATTTTTAATGAGTCAAAATGGCTTAGGACATAGCTTAGCTGGCAGCTTGCTTGCCTACCATCCAACAAGGCTCTCGGTTCAATCCCTAGAACCTCATAAAACCAGGAGTGCCGATACTTGATGCCTTTAATCCCGGTACTGAGGAACTAGAGGCAGAAGAGTCAGAGGTCCAAGGTCATCCTCAACTGCATAGGTAATTCGAGGCTAGCCTGGACTACGTGGGACCCCATCTCAAAAAAGAAGTGCCGAGGGAAACTAAAGTGGTCTAAAGTGTGGCTCAGCAGTAAGGCTCATGGTTCGCACGCCCAAGGCCCTGTGTTTTATCTCCAGCAAAATCATAATAAAAATAGTAATAATAATAACTGTCTTCTGGCCG
>JAMJFZ010001100.1:34777500-34785000 GCA_026225945.1 Cricetomys ansorgei
GGCTGTGCGGGAAGCCCAGAGCCACCTGCACAGACTTGAGTGCGTTATTCAAGTCTCTCTGTTTCCCCCTCTCCCACCAGAAACGACAGCTCCTGGGGACTGTGTAAGGTCACATTGGCAGGATTTAATGTGATCTAAATGAGAGTTAGACAGCTGTGAAGAGTAGCTACGCAATCATCGTCCTTACCAATAGCTGATTCTGGGCGAGCCCACAGCCATGGCGTGCCGTAACCAGAGGGAAATCTCAAAATAGGCAATCACGGTTCCCACGCCCAACCACGTTGGGACTCCCAAGTGTGTCCTGGAGGGCTCTCTGAGGTCCCTCTGTGAATAAATGTTCAGACAAGTCTGGGAAGCATGGATCCTGGCACTGTTTCACAGGCTTCAGGGAGTGAGGGTAGGGAGAGTGTCGGCTCCTGGAGGACTCAAGTCAAAAACAGGCCGAGGGCCCAGCTGTTCCTACGAGAACCGTTTAATTTAGGACTGGCAAATGCTCTGTTCGCCATAGTGGTTGGATGTAAGTGGACTATCTCTGCCCTTCAAGATGCCTTTTGTTTTTTTGTTTTGCATTGCTTTGTTTTTGAGACAGGAGGGCCTCCGTTTTCATATATAACTGAGTATGACCTTGAACGCACCAGCTGCCCACCTCTACCTCACGTGCCTGGGATTACAGGCACAAACCACTGTATCCAGAGCACTGTGTATGGTAGGCAAGCAGTCTCCTGGAGCCACAACCCCAGTCCCAGAAATGTTTATCTTTTAGGTAGTTTTGCAGCCCAGCTACAAGCTAATCTTGAACATCGCTCTCCAGCAGTAATTCTCCTCTGGAGTGGGAGTTAGATTCCCAGACAACATCTAGAGATACCTCTGAATTAAAGCACTGGAGGCAAGGGTTGATTGCAAAAGGCATCTGGTACTTACAGGCAAGAGATGCTATTACCATCTCGCCGCACACAACTCCCCCAAAGAATCCTCTCACCTCCAGAGGCACCGGAACCAAGGTGCAGAACCCTGACTGCTCTGCCCTTCCCCACTAAGATCTCACCCTCACCTGCACCCCTTCAAAACCCAAGATTACCAACAGCAATTTTCACTGATGGCTGCTCAGGAATCCTCAGGGCAGGAGACAATCGGTAACAGAAATCTCTTCCTTCTGTTGGGGTAGAAGCACACATTTTAGGCTGTCTTGAAGGAAGACAATGGCTCAGTATTTTGGAGGTAGCTAAGACCAGGTCCTGAATCCTACAATCTACACCTCGAGTGCTCCGTAACGTTAAAAAGGTGAGCAAAAAGGATGGAATCCGCACTGCTCTTCTGCGTTCGGAATTTGATAATCAGAAATCTATGGGGAAGGCTGTTAAAGGGGTGGCGTACGGACTCACAACAAGAGGAGGTTTAAACTCAATTGGACCATTGGCCGACGTGTGTCGCCAGCTCCCCTGCTGCTGTTGTTACTGCTCAGAGGCCGTGCCATTGTTAGGAAGCACGCGTTCCACGCTCAGCTCCAGGAAGACTTCCATTTTTAAAATATCAAAAGCATATGGAGGGGCTGGTGAGATGGCTCAGTGGGTAGATGCACTGGCTGCTCAAGCGTGAGGATATGAATTCAAATCCCAAGCATCCAGGTAAAAAGCCAGGCGTGGCCACGTATGTCCCTGGAATGTTGGCACTGTAGGGAACAGACACAGGAAGATGCCTGGGGCTTCCTGACCGCCCTCCTAGGTCTGTGTTCAGAGTGACCCTGCCTCAAGGGAATAAACCAGAGTGATGGAGCAGAACACTCAGTGTTGTCCTTTGGCTTCCAGTCACACACAGGTACATTCACTCTGACACACACACACATATACCACACACACACACACACACACACTGACTTGTGCACAAATGAAATAAAATTTAAATTTAAAAGGGAAATCTGAGAGCTGCACTGATATCAGTAAACACCAATGTGGAGATCAGGACCCCTCCCCGGAAGGCTGACTACTTACTTCCCATCGATGTTTTTGCTTTCCTGGATGTTTTGCTTTCCTGGAACCCTCATTTTCACCAAATGGTCCAACATTTCTCTTTTGCAGCTAGGAAAAAGGATGATAGTGACTCCGAATTAACCATCAGCCAATGGACATCTGCTCTGAGTCAGCAGGGGAAAAAGGAAACAAAAGCATCATTCAGAGTCACCATCAAATAAACTGTACGTGCTGGATTCCTCTGCTGTCCTGTTGAGACTCTCATGAAGAATAAGAAGCACGTCTCTGTGTCTGTCTGTTGATCAATCAAACTTTTGCTTATTTTGAGCATGTTCAAGGAGACCATGCCACCTCAGGGCTTGGCAAAGCTGTGATATGGGGACTTCTGCCAAGTCTGGAAGCCAGTGCGCATGGATTCAAGTTAGCAGGTCTCCTCTGAGACTCTCCCTTCTCCCGGGAGAGATTCTCATGAGCATATGCCCTTAATTACATAATCTCCCGTCCTTCCCAGTTTGGAAGAACCTCGTGAAAGTTTCTGGAAGTCCTTCTCCAAGGCTTCCTGCTTCTGTTCTCTTCCAGTTTGTTGCTGCAGTTGTTTGTTTTGAGACAGGATCTCATGTAGCCCAGGCTAGCCTCAGACTCTCTGTGTAGCTGAGGATGGCACTCCACTTCTGATGCTCCTGCCTCCACCTCCCAAGTGCCGAGATTACAGATGTGCACCAGTAGGCCTGGTTTATCCAGGTTTATCCTGGTTTATCAGACCTAGGGCTTTGTGTGTCCAAAGCTTTCTACTAACAGACCCCCGCCCCCACCCTGTTTAATAATCTTACCATCCTGTATATAGTCAGTCCTGTTCTGCGTGTTTAACTATCAGTACTTAGCATATTTCCTTGCATACAATAGGTTCTCAGGAAATTTTTGTCAGTGTAAATAAAAGCATAAAATAATGATTAAGATAAAAAGAAAAATACAAGAAATTACAGGAAACAAATACACTGTAATCATTTTCCATTGGTCTTGGTTAACACCAACCCTACTACTTATGCTGCCACACCCTTGAAGGAAGAGTGACGTGAGCGTGTGTGTGTGTGTGTGTGTGTGTGTGTGTGTGTGTGTGTAAGCCACCTCTCTTAGCGTGTCGCTCAGCCACCTTCCCACCAGGGTGCTGGGAGCCAAGATTCAGTAATGAGGGTAAGCTTTGCTGCGCACGGTCGTCTCCGTTTGCTGGATCAGAAGAGAGCATGTTTGAGCCTCTGCAGCCCACAAATTCCTGTCATGTGCCCCGCTGCTTATCCACTCTGACAACAATATGGTGAAATTTCCCTCCCTCTGGCCCAGGGCCACCATCGTCATCAGAGCTCGTTCAGCATTAGAGTAGCCAGCGTATGAAAAGGTCAGGATGGTTCCTACTACGGCAGAGATGCACTTCCACACAGGGCTGGGGGTGGCTGGGTCAAAAGTGCTGTCCTGCAAGCCTGGGGACCTGAGTTTGAATCCCCAGCACCTCATGAAACCAGGAGACAGGCCAGAGAGATGGATTGGCAGCAGGTAAAGAGCTTGCTGTGCGTTCCTGACACCCTGAGTGTGACTCCTGGAGCCCACACACAGAGGGAAGGAGAGAAACAACTCCATAAAGTGGTCCTCTGACCTCCACATGCAGGCCATGGCACACATACACATAAATAACACATTTTTTTAATTGAAAAAAAAAAACTTGCACAGCTGTGGGTGCTTTCGACGTCAGCAACTGCAGTGACGAGACAGGAAGCTCTCAAGAGCGCTCGGGCTGACCAGCCTCGCCGAAGGGCAGCGAGCTTCTGGTTCAGGTAGAGACCTGATCTTCAGGAAAACAGAGAATGACAGAGAAGAGGAGAAGGATATTTGATGTTCTGTTCTGGCCTCTGCATCGGCATACACAGAGAGGGAGAGACAGAGACAGCCCGAGAGGAACAGAGAGAATGTTAATTTCTCGTTTGTGAATTGTGCATCTTTTATTCAGAGCTTTTTCTCTTCTTAAGTGGAAGGGTAAGATCACAAAGGATACAACTGATGGGAGAGAAATTCCTTAAAATGACAAGCCATGTAATATGTAATATATGTAATATATGTACTACAGCTATTCACCTCTGGTATAAACCCCAAAATTTAGTGACTTAAAACAATTTCTTTAAATCACAATTCCGTAGGTCGGCAGTTTGGATAGCTTTGGGCTTGGAAGTCGGACCCAGGCTAGCATGCTCCATCACCCGGCGGATCTACCAGGAACCGGAACGGCTCATCTCTGCTCCAGCGTGACTCTCGTCGTCCAGCAGGCCAGCCTGGGCTTGTTGGGCTGGCAGGCAGGAGGCTGGAAGGCTCCCAACAGACAAGGCTGAGTTGTTCAAGCTACTGGAGGTCTGGACTCAACAGCTGGTCCAGAGGGATTTCAGCCTCGTTCAAAGAAGTCACATGGCCAATCTCAGCGGAAAGGCATCCAAAAAGTACTCATTTCTTACAACTTGCAAAGTCATTGGAGAGGTTGCAAAGGTGAGACATAAGAAAGGACCGGAAAACGTTAACTTTCCAGACTAGCTTCCCAGTGAGATTTCTTTCCCCCACTTGACCTGGGGCTCTGTCTCAGCTTCTGGAATCAATTGAGAGCTGATCCTGAGAGGCACTGGGCTAATGTCTGGCAACTTTAAATCCTGTCCTGACCCAGCCATCTTTAAACTGTCTGGGAATTGACATGTCTCATATTCAGGGGTTGGGAAGATGGCTCAGTTGGTAAAGTTCTTGCCGCACAACCATGGGGACTCAACTTTGATTCCCAGTACCAAGTTCAAAGCCAGGCATGGTATCACAGGTCTGTAATCCCAACCCTGGAAAGGCACAGACCAGAGAATCCCTGGGGCTTGCTAGACAGCCTGCCTGGCAGAATCAGTGGTTGCTAGATTTGATGCAGGATCCTATTTTAAAAACTGGAAGATATCTTACCTTCCCGGCCCCCCGCCCCACCACACATGTCCACATGCACAATAAACACATCCATGCGAACATGTATGTATGCATATACAAAACACTCAACTAAAGCTCTTTCTATGACTAAAGTTTTATAATTCTTGGGTAAACAATTTACTTTTCATCAGCTCAATGAATAAGGAAGTATAGTAATTTTTAAGTTTGAAACACAGAGAGTTTGATACAGTTCATGATTTTCTATTCTAGTCATCTTCGATGTCTAGACTGTCCCCATCTCAATCTGTCGTCTTAAATAGCACCTTGGGCTAGCCGGGGGCGTTAGAAAGAAAGTAAATATACTGTATTCTCTTTTCTTTTTACTGCAAAATTCGTTTTTAAGGTACATTTACTTTTCTCTTATGCACGTGTTTATTTTATGTATGAGTTTTGAATGCACGCATGGATGGATGTTCAAAACACGTGTTTATCCCTGTGGATGACAGAAAAGACATTGGGTCACCTGGAACTGGAGTAATAGATGGTTGAGAGCCTCCGTGTGAATTCTGGGATCTGAGCTCAGGTCCTCTGCAAGAGCAGTCGGTGCTCTTCACCCCTGGGCCATCTCTCTGGGACCCTGAAAATTTCTTCTTTATTGACGTATGTTGTTTGTTTCTTCAAAATGATTTTTTATACACACTTGTGCAATGTACTCCAATCATATCTGCTCACATTCCTCCCTCACTGGTCCCCTCTCCAAGTAGGCCACCTTCTGCTTCAGTGACATTTTCTTCCATCTAGATTCAGCATCTGAGGGAAAACATTCAGCTTTGTTTTGTTTTTTCCCGAGTTTGGCTTAGTTGACTTGATGTGATGATTTCCAGTTCTGATTATTTTCTTACAAATGACATAAAATTGATCTGTAATTTTCTTTTTTTGCTCCGTGTGTGCAGTATGTACTTTCCCTCGATGTGGATTTCCAGTTTTATTCTATTATTCTGAGATGCCCTGTATTTGTTAAGACTTGCTTTATTTTGGAGAAAGCTCCACGAACTGAGAAGAACTGGTATTCTGCAGCGGTCGGAGGGCATGTTCTGTAGCCGTCCGTCAAGGCTGCTTCACCTCTGGTGCAATTTATCTGTCAAGTTCCTTTGCTGGCTGCTTGTCTGGAAGGTCTTCTGTTTGTGACAGTGAGGCGCGCTTGTCCATTGCACTGTGTCTGAAACCATCACCCACCTTATGTCCTGTTGGCTTTATGACCTGCGGTGCTGAAATGGCCAGAGCATGCATCTTACAATCTTAACATCTTCTTGATGCTTTTTTCCTCCATATAAATATACAGTGACTAATTTGCCCAAGTGTGTGCTTTTACCCCTGCTTGTTTTCAGTTTCTGCCCCACTGGGTGGCACTTTTCATCCTTTTACTTTCTGTCTGTGTGTGCCTTTGCCAAGAAGGCATGCGTCTGACAATAAAGATAAAAACAAAAAACAAACAAATAAAAACCCTATGTGTGTGTGTGTGTGTGTGTATGTGTATGTGTGTGTGTATGTGTGTATGTGTATGTATATGTGTGTGTGTGTATGTGTGTGTGTATGTGTAGGTGTATATGTGTATGTGTGTGTATGTATGTGTAAGTGTGTGTGTGTGTGTGTATGTGTGTATGTATGTGTAGATGTATATGTGTATGTGTGTGTATGTGTGTGTGTGTATGTGTGTGTGTGTATGTGTGTATGTATGTGTAAGTGTGTGTGTGTGTGTATGTGTGTATGTATGTGTAGATGTATATGTGTATGTGTGTGTATGTGTGTGTATGTGTGTGTGTGTATGTGTGTATGTGTGTGTGTGTGTGTGTATGATGTGTGTGTGTGTATGTGTGTGTGTGTATGTGTGTATGATGTGTGTGCTCATTTGTTTGTGTGAGTATGTGCATGGAGGTCAGAATACAGCCTTTGCTGTTGGTCCTTGATTTCTACCTTGTTTGAGACGACCCCCTGCCCTCAGTTAGCCATGCTATATGCCAGACTATCTGAGTCAGGACTCCGCCCCCTTTCTCACCACAAGGATTACAAAGGCATACTACCACAGCTTTGGGTGTGTCCTGGGGACTTGAACTCAGGTCCCTACTCTTGCACAGCAAACCCTTTACTCACTGAATCATCCCCACCCCCAACCCCGCCCCGGCCTCCCCAGAGCTGAATCATGCTTCTTAATCCACTTGGCTGGTCTGTGTCTCCCACATGACACCCTGCTGATTCCCTGCTAAGTGCAGACTGACTGTGATAAGAATCTGTTGCCACCAGCACTGCTCCTGTGCAGCCTACAACGTGCTGTGCAGTGCCCAGTGTCGGGACCGCTGGGTGAGTGGAGTGTGTCTTCAAGCTGAAAACAGGTTAAGGAATGACATAAGCATGGCGGCTGCTTTCAGCTATGATCTGAATCAGCATCCGCGTGCTGCAAATGACTCGCTTCTAGCTATTTTTCCTTTCATTAGACCCTTGTCAGAAAGTATGGTTTTAACAAGTGCCAAATCCAAGCTTATTTCCAGCCTATTTAGGTCTCTAATATTCTTCAACCTGAAATATCCACGGTAATTTGTAC
>JAMJFZ010001100.1:34790000-34965000 GCA_026225945.1 Cricetomys ansorgei
GTGAATCCAGGGATGGAACACAGGTTGTCAGGCTTGGGCTGCTGCACCATTTTGGTGCCACAATTAATTCTTTTTTTTTTTTTAAGAAGAAAAGAGAAAAAACAAGATAGACAGTTCCTGAGGGAAAACACCCAAGACACCCCAGAGCTCCATACAAAGCACACAAACACACAAAGATCTGAGCACACACACACACACACACACACACACACACACACACTCACTCGTGGAAGCAGTCAATAAAACATGCTATCAGGTCAACCTCCAGGCATGGGCTCCTGAAGCTTAATCCTATTTAAGGCCAGCCAATGTAGACCCCTCCCTCGCATGTTATCTCTGAGTATCCACAGGGCAATGCTGTCTGTGATGAGCGGCAGGAGTTTGAATGCCCCGTCTAGTCTCGTGACCAGCTGGTTCCAGTGAAAAATGCCTCTTTCTTCAATTTGTTTGGTCATTTTGAAATTTTGAGAACTGCTTTTTGCACAGGGCCTAAGGAAACAGGAAGTTACAGCGGGGCTGAAGGTGGGATTGGGGTCCAGGCACAGACTTGCCCTGTGGAAGGGAAGCTGAGTCTGTCTCCCACTGTGTGGAGAAGATAAACTGCCAGACATCCTTCATGGGGGAAGGGAGTGAGTGCCATGAGGAGGAGGAGGGGGAGGAGGAGGAGGGGGAGGAGGAGGGGGGGGAGTGGGAGGCAGGAGCTGGTAATCTTAATAGCTCTGTGACCCATGGTTCCCAGAGGCAGAGGGCTGCAGACTCTAAAGGATGCCAAAGTAAACCAAGTCAGACTCTAGGCTCCAGCAGCTAGCATCTACGGAGCCCTGCTGTCTCTTCAGCACTGAAGCTATAGTCCTGGGTGGACTGGAGCAGCAAGTCACAAGAGCCGTTATGTACGGAGCTGCAGAGAACAGACAAGTACTCATCTCTCCGTCCTGCTTACTTTGCCCTCATCTCTGAAGGTGCTGCAGTTTGGCTGAGGGCTGTGCTTTTCGTTTTAAGCGAGGACTGGAGCTGGTGGAGAGACGGCCTCTAGAGATCGCAAGAGACAAGAAATATAAGCGTTCTAGCCAGCTTTAATAAATACAGAGATTAGCTGAAATCCCGCCAGTCGGTTTAGAACGCACAGAGCGTAGGACTGGGACAGGCAAGCTGGGAAGCGGCTGCTCTTGGCTTCTGCATGGAAGATGAAGGCTCCACGCTGCAGAGTGAGCCTCGTTCACTGTGGAGGGGTGGCACAAGGAAAGAGAAGGGTAATGAGAAAAGAGAAAGCTCAGCTCTGCAGCCTTGGAAATAGGGAGAAACCACACAAAGAAGGCATCGTCACTATCAGAGACGGTTAACATTCAGAACCACTGAGGCTGTGGCTCCGGGGGTACCATAGTGGTGTGTTGATCATTCTTCAAGTTTCTCTCTCTCTCAAAGCAAACACTCTAGCCCCTTGCCTTCCCTCCACTGTTCCCACTCACCCACCCTCAGCCTCAACCCTGGTTTGTGCAAGGGAGAAGAGACCTGAAGCGAGCCTGACTCTTTGATCTTTCCGGAACAGGGCTGAGTTCCACCCCCCTCTGGGTGCCCATCACCTCTTCCTGCCCGTAGAGGAAATCCCACTGATCTTTATTTGTGACTCCCCTCCTGGAAAAAGAGGGCAAATGTTTTTATCATCACTCCCTGAATTTCAAAAATAAGACCCTGGCGACTTCAATGCTTTGCCGCAAACACAAGCAACAGATAAGTTAACGTCAGGGCACCCTCAGCAGCCAACATCCTGGGTGACCCCCAACCCAGGCAGGTTGATGGTGAAGATGACCTACCACAGGGATAGACTGGAGAAGGAGGGTCAATTTCTAAGTCTGTTGAGCACAAACTAAATAGGTATCTAAAAATATCCACATCTATTTACTTTTATTTTATTGTTTTCAAATATTTAAAACAAAATAAAAAATAAATATAAAAGCAATTAGATAAACTAAATACAAAGTGAAGAGGAGAAATCAGATATATCCTAAGTATTTTGACTGTCATTTCTTGTTTTTTTCCAAACTATAATGTAAATTCTTTTTTATCACGTTACTTATTTAGCCTGTGTGTGAACATACCACATCATGTGCTTGGAGGAGAGAGAACAGCTTATTGGAACACGCTCTGTCCTCCACTGTGTGGGTCCTGAGATCAAATTCAGGTTGTCAGCTTAGTGGCAGCCGCCTTTTCCAGGGAGCCACGTCACCAGCCCTACCATGTAAATTCTATGAAGGGCAGAAATTCGTCTATTAGAATGCTGTCTATCATAGTTAAATAATAACAGTGATGATCAATAAGAATAAAATTGCTGTAATGAAAGCAGCTTAGGTTTCTACCAGGAGGAAGATGATGGCAAATGTATATTTGGAAAATGTTTTTACAGTTTTAAAGATCAGCATATATCTGTGCCACCAGTGTGAAGTGTTTTCTGAGAAATCCTGTAAGACAGAAGGGCAATGGGTTGGAGAAGCATACAGACAGCATGGCACAACTTCAACCTTAAAAACATAGGGTTGGGCCTGCTGTGGGGCGCACGCCTTTAAGCCCAGCACTCCGGAGGCAAAGGCAGGCGGATCTCTGTGGGTCTGAAGCCAGCCTGGTCTACAGAGTGAGTCCAGGACAGCCAAGGCTATGTAGAGAGATACTGCCTCAAAAAACAAAAAAAAAAAAAGCAAAGGAGACAAACAAGGGATTGGAGAGGGGGCTTGGGAGTGAGGAGCACTTCCTGTTCCTGTGGAGGACTCAAGTTTGGTTCGCAGCACCTACATTAGGCAGCTTACAACTGCCTTTAAGTCTGATATCTTCTGATGACCTCCTTGGGCACTGCATTCGCATGCACACGCGCACACACGCACACATGTATGCACACACACATGCATGCACATACACACATATATGTGCGCACACACACATGTATGCACACACGCACACATGCACACACAGGCACACAAGCACACACATATATGCACGCACACACATACATGCACTCACGCACACGCACATGTATGCACACACGCACACATGCACACACAGGCACACAAGCACACACATATATGCACGCACACACATACATGCACTCACGCACACGCACATGTATGCACACACGCACACATGCACACACAGGCACACAAGCACACACATATATGCACGCACACATACATGCACTCACGCACACGCACACATGTATGCACAGACACATGCATGCACACACACACATGCACACACACGCACATATACACACACACGCACACATACACACACACATATGCATGCACACACACGCACACATGTATGCACAGATACACGCATGCACACACACACGTACACACACACACATACACACACACATGCACACACACATGCACACACATAAGCGCACACACACATGCACACACACATATGCGCACACGCACACACCCGTTGCTTATCCTTTTCCAAATTCCCACATGATTTCCTCTTACTCTATTTTTTTCAGGGTTTCCTATTTTGAAATATTTGTGCCTGTTCACATTTGAGGAGTACGACGCACTGAATATTGTTTAGCTCCTCAGTGATTCTTCCCTAGAAAGACAGAAACTGCTGGCTGACTCTGAAAGCAGAGGATCATGGCCTCCCTCCCTCCCTCCCTCCCTCCCTCTGCCCATTGCCACCCCATCTCAGCAGCCATCCAATGTGCAGAGCAAGAAAACTCCAGGTGGCTTTGGTTTCTGCTGTAGTCGGGGCCACTTGGTTAAGTCCTGCTCCTCCTACCTGCTCTGTAATCCTTCCCTCATCGCAGATCAGCTGCGGCGGCGTTTCTGTGGACTCTGGAGGTACCTCGCCACCTTCATGGAAAGGAAGTATTATATAACCACTGGACCTGCCTCTCTGATCTGCAAACGGTGTGCCTAACACTGTCTTGGTCCGATTAAATATTACTGGCTAAAAAAATTAAGATACACCCAGATCGTGAACATAAAACAAGACAACGTGAAATGGAAACTGGAAGCCAGTCGGGAGCATCACAGAAGTCTGATCCTCCGCTAGACACTGAATGAGAAGTTCATGGAGAATTGTGGGCAAGTTTGTTTCTTGCCATTGTGGAGTTTGCAGAGAAGAATATTGGCTTAGTTGTTTGCTCTTTTCTCTGTATTTTCTGTTCCTAAACTATGTTCACCTCATACACAAAACACATTTTAATTCAGATTTCCCTTGTATTAAAACTATTGTATTTATTTTATGTGTATGTGTGTGTGCCTGGATGTGCACACAGAGACAGGAAGATTCCAGGAACTAGTAACAGATGAGTGTGAGCCACCCAACCTGACTGCTGGGAACTGAACCTGTGTCCTCTGTGAGAGCAGCAAGTGTTCTTGCTCTCTGAGCCATCTTTCCAGCCCCTGCATTTATATTCCCAATAATGTGCTATTAGATTTTTTTTGAAGCGTGTTTTAAAGTCAGAAAAATAAATAGATAAACAAACCCATCCTTAAATGCAAACGGAAGCATTTGTGTGACTGCCTGAATTTGCCTTTCTAATTTAACACTTTTGTTGAGAAATTTTGCCTAATGCTCATGTTCCCCATAAGTCAAACATCTCCGGTCCCTCTCTCCAGCAGTAGGACTGCAGTCCCTCTTTCCAGTCCTGTCATCTATAGTGTCCATGTGGCCTGTGTCACTTCTGAGACTTTCTAAAGCCAGAGCAAAGTTTCTAGTTTGGCTCTCCCTCCCTCTGTCATACTCCTCCACGTGCTCCAGATGGAAGAGGCTGCACTAGTCAGCATCCAGTAGTTATGCTGCGCAGAGCTGAGCCCCAACCTTCTGCATCGTCAGACATGTGTCTGAAAAGTAAGCCTGTACTGGTTTAGGCTATTAGCATTCAGGAGTTATATATTACAGAGTCACTTGTCTATGCTGATGGAGTAAAGCAGTGGTTCTCAACCTGTGGGTCGCAACCCCTTTGGGGGTCTAATGATCCTTTCATGGGGATCGCCTAAGACCATCCACATATCAGATATTTACACGACAATTCATAACAGTAGATAAATCACAGTTATGAAGTAGCAATTTTATGGTTGGGGGGTCACCATAGCGTGAGGAACCATATTAGAGGGTCGCAGGGTTAGGAAGGCTGAGACCACTGGGCTAGAGACTGTGAATCAAGAGGCCTGTTTTCAAGCAGCTGTCTCAACCCAGCCTCTTTTATTATGCTTTCTGATGCTGAGCTCTGGGGAGTCTGAAGTCTTAATTTCCCCACTTCCAAGGGGACCCTTCTTAGATTCCGCTGGTGAACTGAGATGCTGGAAGGCTAAAAATTGGAGCAGCAGTGGGATTTTTTCCTCTTGTTCACCTACTCTTCTGTTACCACAACCCGGTGACTGTCTTTCCTGTGGCTATGGCAAGAAAACCCAGCCACCAACTTGTCTCCTTGTCTACAGCACCCCGAGACAAGCCTCATGCTGTGCCCCGAAACACACCAGCTGAGTAGCTGCTTCCAGGCAACTCAGAAGTTAAATGGATATAGATGGAGTAAAGAGGCCCAGCTCCAAGAAGCCGCCCCTGAACTATGGCCCCACAGCCCCACAGCCTCCCCGCCCTGGCCGCCCACCCATTCCTGAGACACTGCATCTCAGCACCACAGTCGCCATCCCAAGGTTCTGTGCTGTCACTGGGCCACCTCAGTTTCTTCAGATTCTTCAGAGCTGGAAACCTGTGAAACTGATTCTAGATACTAATTTCCACCATTAACGTCAGTGACGCGGTTTCTGATCTATTTGAACCCTGCCTACGAGAACCATTGTCACATGTGAATGACATTAGTTTATGTTGACCTCATTCAATTCCCAGTATGTTTCTTCCCATATTTCTCATCGACAGGGAGGGACAGAATTTGGGCGTGGGAAGATGGCTCACTTGACAAGCGCTTGCTTGCCACGCAGGCATGAGTTCGAGCCTCCGAATCCACGTTAAAACAGCTAGATGTGGTAGTGTATGCTTTCTAATCCCAGTGCTAGGGAGGCAGAGACGGAAGGATTGCTGGGGCTTACTGGTCAACCAGCTTAACCTACTTGGCAAGCTCCAGGCCGGTGAGAACGTCTGTCTCAAAAATTACAAAATGTGGGCGCAGTCTGAAAAACAGCATCCTAAGTTGAATTCTGCCCTTCACATGCAGGTGTACACATGTACGTTCATACATGTGCACACCCACACATGCCCACACTCTACAAACATGCTCACACATACGAATATGTCATAGATATACAAACATGGACACATATACATGGAGGAAAACTGGACCCAGTGAGGTCGTCTCTTCCTGTCTTTCCTAGGAAATTGCTCAGGCCAGCAGCACTATGGAGGGAAAGCTACAGGCCAGGCAATGAACAAAGAATGACCTTGAAAGATGCTTCGCTCTGGCATCAAGACCTGCACCTGTGATTCCTGATAGTGGCAGAAACTGCCGGCAGGATCTTGTTGTAAATAGGATCTTTAAAAAACAAAAAAAAACCAAAAAAACCCAAAAACGGTTTTTTGAGACAGGGCTTCTCTGGAACTCTCTCTGTAGACTAGGCTAGCCTTGAACTCACAGAGATCCACCTGCCTCTGCTTCCCTGGGATTAAAGCTGGGATTAAAGGCCCAGCTTCAAATAGATTTTTAAGGGAAAATAGTATAACCTCATTAGTGTAAAAACCTCTGCAGGCTAGTCCTTAAAGAAAACCCCTTCACTGGCCCTCGTCTTACCATCTGTACCTATTGAAGGCACCAGGAGAGTAATGGAAACACCACATTTCCCCTTCCCAATGTACAAGGGGCATAAGATAGTTTGACTTAATAACAAGAGATACTAATTCCTAAGCCTCCAAAAAGCTCAGCAGAGCTTCAGTCAACGGGTGACATTTTAGCGCCCTTTGCTGCCAGGTACATGTAAGAAAAGGATCCTCCCCATTGCTCCATGAAGCCGGCCACCAACTGCATGTGCAAAATCTCACCTATAGAATGCAGAGTGCAAGTGAGATTTTTAAACCAGTGTCACATAGCAGGACAATTAAAAAGTGACTCGCCAGGAAACCGAAGCTGAGAATTCTAACAAGTGGCTTGTTGGTAGAGACCGTTCCGGCTGAAGTACGGGACGCAATTGCCACTTTTCCCCATCCTCTGAGGAGCTTCACTCAGAAGAACAAAATAAGTGCAGCCCTCCTGGGTCTCCCTTTAAGAGTTTAAAAGCAAAATATTGATTTTTGAGTTACCCTGCTTCAACTCAGCTCAGCTCTCATGATACTTTTATTCCCTTGTAGATTCCTGGGTCCATTTGTTGCCGATTTTAAAAAAGTAAATCACTGGTGAATCTGTGGTGTGCCCATGTAACATTTCTGCACCTAAAAATGTGGTCAATTGGCACCTTGAAGGTTTCCATGCAGCTCTAACTCTTAGTGACATCTCTCGTTGTAGCCTCAGTATGTTCAAAGCAAATAAAGTGGACGGATTGATTTTAGTTGTATAAAAACCCTTGATGAAGTCTCTCTGTGGCCAGTTCTGCAGTCTCTTGATGATTTAGAAAGGATTTACTTATGACACAAATGTAAGCCCTCCACTCTTCCCCGTTTTTCCTTTCTGTTGGGTCCATAGTGAATTTCCTGAGACCAGCAGATGAACTCTTAGGAAATGGGGCTGGCTACTAAGTTCTTCACCAATGTGTGTTCCCAAGCACAAGGACTGTGCTTCATGTTGTTGTGTGTGTTATTGTTGGTAGAGTCTTGCACCGGCCCAATTAGGGTTTTTAATTACAGATGCTACTTTAAAAGGACTATGGAGAATTTTGAATCAGGTTTGCAGTTTAAAAAGAGGGCTTTAGGCTACCCAGGCTGTCATGACACAAGCCTTTAATCCCAGCACTCCAGAGGCACAGACGGGCGGATCTCTGTGAGTGCAAGGCCAGCCTGGTCTACAGAGTGAGTTCCAGGACAGTGAAAATTACAACAGGAAAACCCTGTTTCAGGGGAAAAAAGTAAAAGAGGGCTCTGACACCATTGTAGAGGACTTACATATATACCACTTGTTTAGCATGTATGAGGCCTTAGGTTCAATCTTTAGCAGTCTGGGGGAAAAGAAGGAGGTGGAGAAAGAGGAGGAAGAGGAGAAAGAGGAGACGAAAAGAAATGGGATATGACTTAGAAATAATTAGCAGTATTTGAGGGGGAGAAATAACTCTTTTGTGAATTTTTCCATTATCTTGATGATGTAAGTAATAACATATTTTCTTATTAGGATTAATTTCTAGAAAGTGCATGACTCCCATCAGTGCTCACAGACATCTCTCTGTATCCTGATGTGGAATGGTTCTAGGTACTGAGGTTGTGCTTTTTGTCAACTTGACCCGATCGAGAGTCATCTGGAGGAGACTCAGGTGAGAACATGCCTCCGTCAGGTTGGCTTGTGGGCAAATCTATGGATGTTTTCTCAATTAACGATTGATGTGGGAAGATCCAGTCCAGTGTGGGTGGTGCTACCCATGGGCAGGTGGTCTTGGTTCTATAAGAAAGCACATTGAGCAAGCCATGAGGAGCAAGCCAGTAAGCAGCACTCCTCCGTGGCCTCTGCTTCAGTTTCTGCCTCCAGGTTCTTGCCGTGAGTTTCTGCCCTGCCTTCCCATGGTGATGGACTATAAGCTGTAAAGTAAAATAAACCCTTTCCTTCCCAAGTTGCTTATGGTCATAGTGTTTATTGTAGCAAAAGAAGACAAATTAGGACATGGATATAACTAATAATTCAGTTACACATACCTGTATCATATTATATATGTATTATAAAAATCTATCTGAATTATGATGCACTAAGCTTATGGAGAAGGCAGTACTACATGAATAAGAAAAAAAAAATTAAAGGCATGGTGGTGTATACACTGTAATCCCAACACTTGGAGGTAGAGGCAGGAGGATCAGGAATTTAAGATCCTTCCCAGCTACATACAAGGCCAGCCAGGAATACTTGAAGCCCTGCCTCAGAAAAGAAATAGAGAATAAAAGCAAAAATGTATCCAGGCACAGTGGTGCATCCCTTTAATTCCACCACTCAGAAGGCAGAGACCAGCAGAACTCTGAGTTAAAGGCTGGTTGCATCTCCACAGCAAATCCCAAGAGAGCCGGTGCTACATAGTGAGATCCTATCTCAAAAAATAATAATCAGTTTCAAAATAAATAAAAGTCTAATACTAAAATAAAATGTGTTGCTACAAGAAAAAAAAATTCTGGAGGTGGTACTTTCTTTTCTTAAAACCAAAATTTCGATAAGAATAAGCTTAACTTAAACAAGGGAGACATTTCACGGAGAGAGGCTGTTAGAAATGGGGGGCTCTAGCAGAAGGAGGAGGAGCAGGTAGGAGGGCTCAAGCAGAGGAGGGGGAGCAGGACCAGAATAGGCAGTGCACATGAACGAGATTGTGAAATAACATTTACCAACGAATTAAAAAATAAACTGAACCGTTTTGATCTTTCACCGCAACATTTCTCCAACTAAGAGCAGCAGCAAGGTCATGTTGTAAAAACTTCTCTAAAGAGAGGCTTTCTCAAAAGAGAGGCTTTCTGTTACTTTAAGTCTGGGTCAGAAGACCTGAGGGGGCTTCCTCCTAGTTCAACACACAAGTAGCTGCCTGTTTTACAGTGTCAAACAAAAATACTTCTTTCTCTTTCTCTCTCCCTCTCTCTCTCTACACACACACACACACACACACACACACACCCCTGCCAGGACCCCGACATGTAGGCCATGTTGTTGGTATTTCTGGGACATCCTCAGCTTGTTCCAAAAAGAAAGTGATTCATCTCTGCCCTTTATCAACCAGGAGTGGTTTTCATATTGTAAAGCCTTGGCAAAGGTTTCCTCTTCACAATAGGCAGGGGGAAAGGGCTGCATTAGGTACCATCTGTCAATTATAAACCCTTCAAAACTAGGAACGACACCAAGCTGAAACCCACAGTGTAAGTGTGATGATCTGTCTTATATGCATAAGCCTGTTAGAAAGGGCATCTCCGCACCAGACATAAAAACTTTCATATCTTCCCATGTATCTTAGTCCTTTCCTGTTGGAGTTATTAAGATTAAAATGCCTCGACAAATGGATATTTCTGTTATATTGATATACAAGGCAACCATTCATAAAGAATAGTTCAAATCAGGGACTAAAACTAGAACTGTGAATTATAATGCGATTTCTAACTTTATTAAACAAAATCGCCAGGAAAATAAATATATCAGCATGTTCTAGCTGTAAGCCACACAATTCCAACTGAATGCAGCCTAAAAGTTTAAGTAGTGGGAGGATTCGGGGTAGGGAACATATGCCTCTAATCAGAAAGGACCATCACTTAGGTCTCTAGGTCTGCTGTTGAAATCTACTCATTATGCAACTTATCTCTGCCCATGGATGAGCCTTACATAGTCAGTTCACGATACTTGTAATAACTCTGCTGATAGATAGATGGTAGACAGATAGATATGACAGGTAGTAGTTAGATGACACAGAAGACAGATGATAGCATGGTAATGAGATTAAAAAAGTAAATAGATAGATAGATGGATAGATGGATGGATGATGGATGGATGGATGGATGATGGATGGATGGATGATGGATGGATGGATGGATGGATGATGGATGGATGGATGGGATAGATAGATAGATAGATAGATAGATAGATAGATAGATAGATAGATAATAGATAGATAGATAGATGATAGATAGATAATAGATAGATAGATGATAGATAGATAGATGATAGATAGATAGGTGATAGATAGATAGATGATAGATAGATAGATAGATAGATAGATAGATAGATAGATAGATAGATGATAGATAGATAGATAGATGATAGATAGATAGATAGATAGATAGATGATAGATAGATAGATAGATAGATAGATAGATAGATAGATAGATAGACAGAAGAGAGATAGATAAGATGGCTTGCAGAAACTTAAGATTAGGAAACACAGCCAACCTCCATAATTCACAATGAAATGTAACTATCACAGCTTGGAATGTCATTTTAAGTTAAAACATCCCTTAACTCTAGAAGCAGAAGCAAGAGAACTGTCTTGGTGCAAGAGTTCAAGGCCAGTCTTGACAGCATAGTGATACCTTGTCTTGGGGAAAGCAAACAACAACAAAAATAGCCAAGTCCTTCCTCAAGACTCCAAGCAGAATGCTGAGGAGGCATGAGGCTGTTCACTTCCCTCCCCATCCGTCTCCATCCCTGTCATGGGCCAAAGCAACAAGGAGAGAAAGAATCTGATAAAGGAGATGACAACCCTCACTGCGGCCACTGTTCGGTGATGGTGCTGGACCCAGTCAACGCGGCTCTCTGTCTTGTCCTCCGGATCTGCCAGTTTGTTCAGAGACCCCACCCAGGGCAATGCCACACCCTGTTAAGCTAGGAAGCATCTTTTCTCCCTTTGCTACCACACTTTGACATCAACACTGGTCTCGGTCTCTCTCGGGTGTGGCCCATTGCCCTTCTCGGTGACTCCCCACACTGGGCAGGATTTAAATTGGCTCCAGCCTGTAGGACATCTTAAGCCTCCATCCCTACAACCTGTGTCTAATTTTTGGTGCCTTATTCCATTCCAGCTATAACAAAGTGCCATAAGCTGGGGAGGCTTATAAACAGCAGAAACTTGTCTCTGGCAGTTCCAGAGCCCAAGGAGTCTGAGATCCAGGTGTTGGAAGCTGCTATATCTTGTTAGGACTGGTTCCTTGTATTTGGTATGGACACCATCTTACCACTTCCCTGGTAGAGGGACCAATGAGCTTCCTCAGGCCTCCTTTTTGAAGGCATTGATCTTCATGAAGGCTCAGCTCTTATAATCTAACCACATTCCAAAGATATGGGCATGTCTTGGTGCCATCACCTGGGGGGTTATGCTGTCTTCTTCTGGCCTCTGTGTACACACACATAGACACACACATCCACATGAACCACACACACACACACACACACACAAGGGCAGGAAGGAGGGAAAGGAAGAAAGGTAGAGTTGTCTTTTAAATAAATGTTCAAGTGTCCGTTGTTTAAATACTCAAAATTTTATTGCTGAATTTAGTTTTCTTCACAGTGATCAAAAAATGTAATCGTACATCTTTATTTTAGTAAGAAAATAGAAGTCTGAAGTTTTGTCTGTTTTTTGAGGCAGGCATGGTCTTGAACTTGCTGTGTTTTATAGTCCAGGCTGGCCCACACTTGCACTTCTCCTGCGTCAGCCTGTCGTACACTGGATTGCTCGAGCTCAGCCTGAGTATTTCTTTATGGATGAGTTCAACAAGTATTATAAAATGTAATCCAACACTTTAAAAATTCTATCCATTTTCATTACATGTCATTATATAAATGACCCATACCTGCAAAAGTAAAGATTAGCTTAAATTCCTACACGTTAAGTTTTTAATTAGCAACAATTGCCCTTTGGATAAGTCTTATTGGCTTCAATACTGCCACTGTACAAAGCTTCTGTAAGTCAAAAGATAAATAATAAAATAAGAGAAAATACTTGCAACACAGAACAAAATGCAAATATGTATTATAGCCATGGAGCTCCCCTTAAACTTAAATTCAGTGTATGCTTATGGATGTTTAGAAATGCAAAGCAGGGTCCCTTTTCCCCCACCAGACTAACAGAGAACTAATAGCATAAATATTACATGATGGGGCTGGAGAGATGTCTCAGAGGTTAAGAGCACCAGCTGCTCTTCCGGAAAACCTAGTTCAATTCCCAGCACCCACATGGCAGCTCACAACCATCTGGAATTCCAGCTCCAGGGGATGCAACCCACAGGCCTTATCCATAGACATGCATGCAGACAAAGCACTCATACCACACATAAAATAAAGTAATAATAGAAATAATATATTACATCAGAGGGATAATTTTTTCCCACGGCTATAAACAAACCCATTGAAAAATCTAAGCTTTGAAATTGTTATTATCATATGCGAATGGTATGAAGTAAGACATTTCAATATGGTGGCTCTATACATCTGTTATGTCCATTTATTTTAGCACTCAGGATGTGGAGACAGGAAGATCAGGAGTTCAAAGTCATCTTTCACTACATAATGAGTTTGAGGTGGGCCTGGTCTACATGAGGCCCTGTCCCAAAACTAAAACTAAATTAGTAAATAAGTGAATCTCTCTCTTTCTCACTTCTATTGCCAACACCAGCAGATGCAGGGCTGGGTCAGCAAGGCTGCCACAGGCTTCTCCCTTGGCTATCATCACCCCTTCCGGTGTCAACGGGAAAAACCAAGCACCTGGGTTCCATCTCCAGAAATTCTGATTTGATTGTTCTAGGGTGATCCCCGGGTACTGGGACTTAGAATAACTACAGATTATTTTAATAATATACAGCCCTAACTGGGAGCCATTGCATTACCCTGATTGCTTATTTTCTCACATTCTCTCGTTGGTGGGCTTGAGATCATCTGTAACTACCACCAACTTCCCTAGAACCATTGCCAGCCTGACCTGGACACCACACAGTCTGAACCCTAGTGCAATGGCCTGCTCTTACACTCGGTTGGTGGTGATGGCTAGCGTACCCACCCTTTCTCCACCCCCACCTCCAGCAGCCGAGCCCAGCGGGATGCTAACACCTTTTGAAGGTCTCTTCCAGGCGCTCTGCTTTGATGTGACCTCAGGCAGTTTTGGGGGACTGTCTAGCAGATAGCTCCTTCTCCCTCTAGGGTAGGGGGTTCAAGACCTAGTCCCAGAGCTTGTTTACCAGCTTCTGGGGTTAGAGGACAAACAATGGGGTTAACTCTTACAAAGGGAAACTCCTACAGTGAGGCTCAGGTGGGGATCCTATGAGCTCTGAACCAGGGGACGCTGAGCCTTCCATAGCGCAAAACTGGCGTCTCCCCGCGCGTTGCGCAGCTGTAGGCAGAACTGCAGCGTTGGGTGCGAAGCTGCGCCCGGAGCTCTTAAAGCATCGAACAAATACGAAACATATTTTAAATTAAAATAATTTTACATACAACATATTTTGATTCTGTCGTTTCTCTTCCCAATACTAAAATTTCAAAGTGCTTCCAATTGTGTGCTAGATGTGCAAACGCGCTGACACCCGCAGTCTCTAACTTCCAGCTGTATTTTAAGTGGATACTGACAAGGTGGGGTTACAAAAGCGAGCAGATGAGGGGGGGGAGGTTCGGAGTGCACCTATGTCCTATAAGATAGTATCCCCAGAAAGGACAAATGACTGTAAATGAATCTTGTTTGCCTTGGGTTCTGGAAGCTGGGAGACGCTGTAACCAGGTGACAAAAAAAGAAAGGAAAAAGAAAGAAAAAATATTGACAAATCTGCCAAATATTGTCAAGTATATGTTAAATATATATTAAGTTTATATTTTATACGTGTTGCTATGTATAAAATACTATATTCTTGTTACATTCTCCAACTGTGACAGACTCCAAGGCATCTAATTACCCTGGAAGCAGAAAAAAAAAACTTCGCCGCGATAGGTTGGTCCTGTTTCTCATACTTTTCCAATACGGACAATCAGGACGAGGTTGGAAGTTGGGGGGATGGTGAAAGAGGTGCTCCAACACCGGAGTGCATTCGAAGATCTAAGCAACGGGGTGCGCTTGGCAGACCCTGGCCCCGATCCGGCCAAGTGGAGTTAAGTTCTGGAAGCCTAGGCTTCCAGCCCAGAGCTGAAATTGATCCACCAGTCCCATACCCCACTGGGGAGCAGACCCGGCCATGAGCCGGTTGGCTAACCCTGGGCCCTCTTAGTGCTGAAAGTCTCTCTTGAGTAGGAGCTGGTGAAGTGAGCGCCGCCCCAGCGTAGTGCGAAGAGGGATTCTTAACACCAACTGGAGAGCCCCGGGAACCCGGCAGAGGACAACCTCTCGCTGCCGGCAGCCTGGGCCCAGGAAACTGGAAGCAGCATGCCAAGATCCCCCAGCCAACCTTCTCTAGCCTCGAAGCACTCCTTGATGTCGAGGGCGGGGACCCCCAGCTTGGAGACCTAGAGAAAAGGAAAGTTGGAGGGAGGGAGGGTTCATAGGGAGAAATGGCCTTTGCCTCCCTGCAGTTCCCTTTGCAAATGCCCCCACAAAAGATCTCCAGACTTCATCTTTCTGTTAAGGATTTCAGAGTTTGAGGGGAAAGCAAACCTTGGCCTTGGTACCCACAGGTTATCCAGTCCTTATCTGACTGCTTCCCCTGACCTACCTCATATTCTTTATCCCTGAAATAGGATTTCTTGTGTGTGAAATGATGATGTGTTTATTCCAGGTATTTATCATAGGTAAAAGGAGAGACTTCGTGGGATGAGGTATGCCAAGGCCTTGGGCCTAGTTCCTGCTGGCAAGGGGGTCCCCTCGCGTGACAGTTATTTTTACCTTGGAAATTTTAAACTGAAGTGATAGACCCAGCATTGTGTGACACATCTGTGATCAAAATATCCACGGAGGCTGAGGCAGGAAGATCTCTGGAACTGTAGGCCAGCCTGGGCTACAGAGTGAGATCCTGACAAAAGACTCACATACACATGCATTCATACATAGGACACTAGTTCTGTCCCAAGAGGCCCCATTCCAGAGAATGTCCAGTGGGGCTGGGGAGGTAGCCCAGTTGGCAGAATGTCTGCCCAGAATACAGGAGGCCCTGGATTCCGCCCCATTGCTTTACACAAATAAGGTCACGGTCTGGTCACTATATAGTGAGTTTGAGGCCAGCCTCAAACAAACAAAATAAAGACTGGACACTGAATGTTGTCCATTTGCTTTCTCCCAAAGCCACATAGCCTTCCACTGAACCAGCGGTTCTCAACCTGTGGGTCTCAACCTCTTTGAGGGTCATCTAAAGCCATCTACACATCGGATATTTACATGACGATTCATAACAGTAGCAAGATTACAGTTATGAAGCAGCAATGAATGTAATTTTATGGTTGGTGGGGTCACCACAACATGAGGGTCGCAGCGCTAAGAAGGTTGAGAACTGCTGCCTGAGTCCTTCTTCCCCCATGGCCCCAAAACTCAAGGGCCCACACTCCACAGCACCCATGCTGATTTAAACCCCTCCACTGGGACCCTCCCAGCCCAGACCTCACTTTTAGCTGTGCACACTGCAGGGGGTCTTCCTTCACCCTCCTGAGCATGACCTGGCTCTTGGAAGAAGTGCAGTGCTACATAAAAGAAGTGAGACCGGGACCCACAGTGAGCATCTACTTTATCTTCTTTCTCATGTATTTGGGAAGTCAGCCCCAGCTGGTGGCAAGGTGGACCCAAGATGCTCTGCGGTGTCTTAGAAGACGTGCTCCCTCCGTGTGGATCTCCCCTACTCGGTGTGAGGATGTACTCCCATGCACTTTTCCAAGCCCCACCAAGGAGTCTAGCCATGCGGGTCCTGGGTATACTTGCATGGGCCCTCTGCTTTTGAGACTGCCACCACTCAGGCTCCTGGGGACTCACGGGGAGGTGGTTCGGCTGGAGTCTTTCTGTAGAAAGACTGAGTTCATTATGGAGCCAGCATCCGCCCTGGGTCTGGCTCATAACCAGTAGGTGGAGGAGAAACCCTAACTTTAAAACAAAATCCCCGGTTGGGGAGCAGGAGGCAGAGACCCTGGGAAAAACAGAATGTTAATGAGCGTTTGAGAAGACGGAAGGCGGCCAGCGTGAGGGCCCCAGACCCATGCCTCCCTTTGAAGTGCATCTTTCCATCCGCGCTCCCTAGAGAGGTCTCTGAATTCCTGCCATCCACCCCAGAGATGGAAAGGGGGAAACAGAACAGCTGGGGACGCCCTTGGACGTTTAAGAGTTACTCCTGCTTCCTGTTGCCTTTGACTCCCAACCCCCAACCCCCACCAGTCTGGGAGTCCCTGGGAAGAAGCTGGCTGAGGTTTGATCATCTTCATTTAGCTTTGTGTCTTTGCAAAAAAAAAGGAAAAAAGAAAGCTGGGCATCGGTCTAATGGAAAATAATGAAGACTCTGAGCCTTCCTTTTGGTTTAGAGCTGTTGTGCTGTCTACCTGCTCTTTCTTTATCATTACAGGAGGAGAATTGAGGCACATGGGGTCTAAGGAGCTTGCTCAGACGAAAAGTCACGAGTATCTCAATGCTGAGTGTTGCTTTTGTCTCAAGAGTCTAGAGAGAGGAAAAGATTCACGAGCAATCTTTGTGTTTGTTCCCTGAGATCTTTTCTTCCTCCTCCTGTATCTTTTCTGTGGTTGCTGGGGGTGGGGGTCGGGAGTGGAGGGGTGGAGGGACGTCGCACTAAAGGACTGTTATTTCTGCCAAGTATCTGCCTCTAACACAGACTTCCTTTCTCCCTCAGTTCTCACTCCGGGCCTGGATAAAGATTCTCCCTGCTCGAGTCATTTTGGAGCCTTGGTTCAATAGGATGGGAGCGAGTGCCTGTTGGGCAGAGATCCTGAGCCTGTGCCAAGGGCGAGACTTCTGAGGAAGCATCCATTTTCAAAGCTCTGCCTACTCTACCACTGATATGCAATCTAGTTACATTTGGGATACTACTTCTTCCTGGAGACAGGATACTTGTTTCTCTTAACAATCAATCCTACAATATTCCAGCAATATCTGCCTCCCTCCATTTTCCTGTTGGAAACGGTTTCATTGAAATACATGCCAAAAAGGCCACACAGAAGCATGTATGTCCGTGTGTGTGTATAAATACATATATATGCACACACACACACATATATGTGTGTGTATATATATATACACACACACACACACACACATACACTTTGAGAGTAGAAAAGGTTTAATTTTTAAAATCTCTTTAAGTCCAAAAGGGTGAAAATGTCAGGTCTATTAATTTAGAAGAGTCTGTTTCCTTGTTCCTTTAGTGCAGAAGCACGATCATTTCGTCAGCCATCATGTTTATAGAGCATAGGGCCTGCCCCGGACTGTGCTAGCTATTTCAGCTCAGACTGAGTGGCTACTTTCTTTCCCTTGGCAGATGAGCCCCAAGCAGGTGCCAGGTGGTTCGAGGAGGAAAAGTAAGGACAGATGGAGCCCCCACGCAATTCCCATACTTTAGAGTTGCAATGGTTAACCAGATATTCCAATAATATTTTGCTGAGAGCGTTTTGGGTTTTTTTTGCCTTGCGTGGCTTTTCTTATTTGTGTGAATAAATGTACTCCCAAAATAGGATGAAGAAGAAAATATGTGATAAGAAAGCCACCACTGAATCTTGAAATTCACTTGCAGTTTAAAAAAAAAAACAAAAAAACTTCCTAAGAACTGTAAATGAAGATTTTAGGCCTCCTGCCGGAGAGTCTTGACCTGATATATAGGAAAAGACAGGGTTTGCAATAAGCAACTTTCAGCATATGTGTGGTCTCGCTCTCCTCCTGGTAGTTTCACAGTGAGCTGCAACTGCACTCGTGAAGGTAACAATTTAACTTCTTTTGTTTGTTTGTTTGAAAAAGATAAGTGAGTTTATCATGATCCTTTGCCACACACGGTTGAAGGGGCTGGTGTTTTGCTTATTTTTTGTTTTTTGAGATTAAATATGATTATATCATATTCTTTGGTCCCTTCCCTCCCTCCAACCCCTACCAGATATCCCACTTTCAAATTCATGGCCCTTGACCTCTTTTTAATTGCTGATTATATATATATATATATATATATATATATATATGAATGAATGATATGTCCCAGTATGTCTAATAATGCTTTGTTTCTAAGCAAAGTGATCCATTTATTTCAATGTCCTATTAAGAAAGAGAAGTTACGTACATTCTTACAAAAGTGAAACTCTATTGGTGAGATCTCTCAAGGATTGCTTGTCCTTGTCAAAATGTTTATTTCATGGGACATTTTCTAGAAGGAAAATAAGAGGTCGGGAGGGAAGAATGGAAAGGAGGAAGGAAGGAAGGAAGGAAAGAAAGAAAGAGCAAGCTTACAGTGGAGAAAGCTCTCTCCACCTTTGGGAAACACAGCAGAAAGTAGCAGATCTGGCCATCAGAGAACAAAGGACCAAACAGTGAACCTGAGACGGTGAAATAAAATGTAACATCAACAAAGAGAGGGCCACAGATAAATAGTAAAAGGACCAACTTGCCACAAAAAACCCATTGACATTTTCCCAGAGTCCAGGCAAAGTGCTGGTGACCCGTTAATGTTGGAATGTTTTCCTAGGGTTAAATGGAGAGCGTGCAGCAAGTCTGTTCAGAATTTACAAAGTGTTTGAATAACACAAACTGTGTTTTGATAACACATTTTTAGTGGGGGTGAAAATAATAGAATTTATTGGGGTATTTATATGGGCCCCCTTGGTTGTGTGGGGGGTAGGTAGACTGGATGGGCTTTAAACCGTGTATCACTGCAGGCATCTATAATTCTCCTTTGCAACGTGTTCATACTTATATGTGTATACGTAGACACATACGTATATGTGTACATGTATGATGCATGATATTGCTGTGGTCCTCAAGGCTTCTTAGTTTCATTTTTTAAAAATTCATTTGTTATTGGTTATCTTTAAGGAGAAGAAAAGAGAAGAGGACACAGGCCAAGTTGGTGTTATCACCACAAGCTGGTAGTACAAAGTTGCTATTGTTTGGGATAAATAAGGTTGAGATGTTTTAATATGCTCACATCCAGGCGTGGCCTTGGCTTCCTTCAGCCTCCAGAGGGTCCTGCTTGCTCCACCTCAGGCTGCAAAGTGAGGTATTTGAGTTAACCCAGCCACCACTGGGGTCTGGTATTGCCAGGGGTCTCCTCCCAGTGTTGGTGTTTTTGTTCAATGTATCACTGTCAGTAAAGCCACAGAAAACCAGGCACCTTTCAATAAATGTCTCATTTGGGTTTCATGAAGCTTGGGGTGTAACTGAAATCAAACAGCAAACACACTGGAAGGCTCTGCTGTTTGTCCATCCAGTCGGAACACAGTGCTGCCTGATGTGTGCGAAGCCATTGCCTTAGCTTTATTTTCCCTTATTTCTGGAAAAGAGGACTTGGATTTTAAAGTGTGACTGAGACACAAGAAAACATTCATTTTACCCCTCTTTCTCTATTTGTAAGTATTACTGAGCCAGAAAAAAAAAAAAAAGCCCATTTCAAGTAGGGAATCATAGATTTGTTCTCCAGAGTGCTCCAGCCTTTTAGAGTAATGTAGTCCACACCTAATAAAAATAATAAGACGTAAGTTAACTAACACAGAAATATTTTTTGTCTCTATGAAGCCAGAAAGGAATATCATTAGTTGAAATAGTGCTTTGCATCATTAAAAAGGGAAAGCCATCAAATGATTGTGAATTACAGTAACATAATAACAATAATATTAATAAACTTCTCATGTCCCCCAAATCCCAGGTCCCCAAAGAGTTTCCTCACACTTTTATTTTGACTCTTGTTGGATTTCCTCTTTATTTCCCCATCTTTAAAAATGTGTCAGATGAAAGAATATATATATATATATATATATATATATATATATATATATATATATATATATATATATAGGGCCCCAGGAATCCATTAAATCCTAGTTACACAGACTGAATTGTAGGGAGTTAATAATTTGGTGGCACTCTGAATGAACCCATGCGCCTTCAAGAGCTTGCTCTAGGGGTAGGATAGAATGAACCCGGTTCTGATATGGTTAGGGGGACAGCTGGTCTGAGTTACTTGCGCCAGAGTGGGTCTGAACGGTGCCCGTTGCCTTTGGTGGCACCGTGCCACGCAAGCGTTTCCCTGGTCTCTTCAAATCGTTTTGAAGGGACCCTGAAGCCCTGTGTTGAAGTGCACAGCTGACATATACCTGCAGCCTCCCCATCTGCAGAGAACATGAGATTCCGTCTCACACCTACTTTCCCTCAGACATCCTGCAGCTCAGGTCAAGGCTAACGTGGACGAGTCAGCACTGGGTAACTCAGGGCTGAGTCTCCAGCCAGCGCCGAGAAGCCTTTTCCTGGAGCTCGCATCCCCCTTGTGGAATCTCCACGTTGAATATCTCGAACTCTTTGGAAGGAATAAAAATCAACTTTCAAGACTTCGGGATAAAAAACAGGGGAGATGAGGTGGTCACGCTAAAGTGACTCGAGCAGGCTGCCACGCCAGAGCAGAATTGGGATCAAATTCTGGGATCTCGGGGTGGGGGGACGGTGGGAGGGTGCAGCGCGCAGGGAGCCAGGTCCCGGGCTTTCTGAACTAAAATTGACAAGGCTTCTTTCAGACCCACTCGCCTGCGCCTTGGCCCTGAAAACCCTTTCGAGCGCTCAGAATTCACCACGCCATCACATCCAAACCCCACGCAGCATCCGAGCGCGTGAAGAACCGCTCCACACTCCCTAAGCCGCGCGTTGCGGGTGTCGTGCTGTGCGGGTTTGGACCCGAGTTGGAAAGCTCCGCGCCGCTCTACCTGGCGGCCGGGCGCTTAGCAGATCCCGCGGCCGCCTCATCTGTTCGAGGCAAAAAGTTTCCCGTGTGATCGCTTTCGGTTGGGGGAAGCGGAGTCTGCATATCTCGACCGGAAAATGCGCTCCTGGGGCGATTACTGCAGGCATCAGTAATTGCTTATTAAAGGAGAATATTCAGGCTTCTTATCTGCAACGAAACCTGCCCCCCCCTTCTGTAGTAATAAGACAATAAAATATGACGGCTCCGTCCTTGACGGCGGAAACGCAGGGGGGAAAACAGGCAGCTGGGTCAAAGGAGCTTAATTCAATATCAAACTGATTATTTCACTAATTATTCTGCCTTCTGTATTGTGCGGCAGAGGAGAGGCGCAGGGAATCTAACTGCACAGCCGCCAGGGAACCTTTGTGTCTTAGTCTCTGTCCCCACCAAAGATGATGGCGAAGGCGGGGGGTTGGAGGAGGCAGGAAACACCAGGGGTTCAGGAAAACCCAAAGATTGGATTTTTTTTTTAATTGTAAGCAATGGAGGTGATGGCCTCCAAAAAGCCAGTCTGTTGGCGTGGGTGTGAGGGCGAGCGCTCGGCTCGCTCGCTCTGGCTCCTGTTGGGTCCTCAGTAGCCAACCGCACCCGGGCTTCTGATTCAGACGCGGAAAGCTGCCGCCATCCCTGGAATCCCAAAGGCTGAGCGTGAGGTTTCTCTCCACCAACCCTTTGGGTAAAACGACGGGGCAGAACAAAAAGCGGTTCCCGTGTGCTGAAAGCCAGAAGTCAGATGGATAGTGTGCTTTGACGTTACAGCAGCTGACTCAGTACTTTGAGTCGCTCTCCAACCCGCCCCCAGATTTGCACCCTCGGGGACCTGCGCCTTCCTGAGAGCAGGGAGCGTTGCAGAGACTTCTGCTCGGGCCTCTAGAACCTGCCCCTGACAAACTAACCCCGAGCGCAGGGATGACTCCTGTGCCTAGGGTAGACCGGGTTCGAAGACTTCAAACCCGCTTCTCCTAAACTCCAGGGACCCCGTGATTGTTCTCACAGTGGGATATAGGTTGCCCAAAGAAACTTAAAGCACCAAACCAACAGTAACAGCCAAACAGGCTAAAAGGAAGAGAAACTTGTAAGCAACTCGATCTAATTAATAAATGCTTAATTGAATTAGTGTCACCTCCATCAGCCAATAGAAAACTCCCCTGGCCACGGGGCTGCGAAGCCCCTCCCTGGCAGCACGAATATAAGCAGCCAGCGATAGCTCGCAAGTTTCAAGCGGTCAATTAGGCCTAGGATTTAGGACTGCAGAACCAGCAGAGAGGCGAGGGCTGCCTGCTAAATGGGAACTCAGAGCTGAGTCCTCCTCTTCCCAGGTGTGAGTGCAGGGATCCTAAGAGGTTAGACAGAGAAGGAAGGAAAGGGAGACTCTACCTGCTCGGTTCCCACCTCCCACCTACGACCCGGGGTTTGTTCCCTCGCGAGAAGGACTCCGGACTGGGGCGCGCGCTGAAGCCGCCCCGCAGGTCCGCAGGTGGGTAGCCCAGGCGAGGGAGGAAGGAACGGCACACCTTCCCCTCGGAAGAGGGCGCTGGCTCCCCCAGCCGGCCTTTATAACCAGGCTGCCGGAGGCGAGGAGGCAGCCGGCTGCCGTCTGCGATCCGCAAAAGCATGCAGTTGGGAGAGCAGCTCCTGGTGAGCTCCGTGAACCTGCCGGGCGCGCACTTCTACTCGCTGGAGAGTGCTCGAGGAGTAGGAGGAGGCGGAGGCGGAGGCGGAGGAGGGGGAGGTGGCGGGAGCGTCAGCCTCCTCCCCGGTGCTGCCCCCTCACCCCAGAGGCTGGACTTAGACAAAGCGTCCAAGAAGTTTCCGGGCAGTCTCCCGTGCCAGGCGGGGAGCGCAGAACCCGCAGGCGCCGGCGCGGGGGCCCCCGCGGCCATGCTCAGTGACGCGGACGCCGGGGACACCTTCGGCAGCGCTGCGGCGGTGGCCAAGCCCGGGCCCCCGGACGGCCGCAAGAGCTCCCCGTGCGCGGAGGAGGAGCTGCCCCCCGGCGCCACCGCGGCCGCCGGCGCGCGCTACTCCATGGACAGCTTGAGCTCCGAGCGCTACTACCTCCCGTCGCCGGGACCGCAGGGCTCCGAGCTCGCCGCGCCCTGCTCGCTCTTCCAGTACCAGGCGGCCGCCGGGGCGGCCCACGGATCCGTGTACCCCGCGTCCAATGGCGCGCGCTACCCCTACGGCTCCATGCTGCCCCCCGGTGGATTCCCCGCCGCCGTCTGCCCGCCCGCGAGGGCGCAGTTCGGCCCCGCGGCGGGCGCCGGGAGCGGAGCCGGTGGCAGCGGCGGTGGGGCCGGCGGTCCCGGCGCCTATCCCTACGGCCAGGGCTCTCCGCTCTACGGGCCGTACGCCGGAACCGCAGCGGCCGGGTCCTGCGGAGGATTGGGGGGTCTGGGGGTGCCCGGCTCCGGCTTCCGTGCCCACGTCTACCTGTGCAACCGGCCCCTGTGGCTCAAATTCCACCGCCACCAAACTGAGATGATCATCACCAAACAGGGCAGGTGAGCACAGCGCGGAGGGGCCCCTGGGTGCCGGGCTGAGGGGGTAGCGCCTGCTCACTACGTGCTCCGCTCGGAGAGTCTAACCGTGCGCGGTTAAGGGGCCATCGGGTCTCCAAAGTGCCCCTTCCATCCGCACGCACACCTGTGGCTTGGGCCAAAGTTACTCTCCTCCAGTCGCCCTGCCGGCATTGGCAGGGAGCAGGCCGGGGTGGAAATTCGGGAACGGACCGTGGAGGGCGGATCTAGCAGACCCGCCGGCTCCTGGGTTAGCAGCCAGCCACATGCGGGCCGGGGCCCGGAGGGTGGGGAAGAGCTGGTCGGAGCCGGCTGCGGCCTGAGCGCAGGTATTGGACACGCGGTGGCTTCAGGCTCCGCGGTCCTGCTGGGGCGCTTCTGTGAGAAGGGCGGGAAGAAGCCGGGTGCGAGCCGGTGGGTAGGGGGACGGTTCCTGGAGCGGATGGTGGGGGGCTTGCGAGGAAGGGGCGAGAAAGTTCTGGTACACCTTCCAGCTGCCTGAAGCTACTTCTGGAGGAAGTGAGAAGGAGGTGCTGGGAGACAGGGACTCAAAGAAGACTTAGTGTGCGCGCGCGTGTGAGTGTATGTGTGTGAGAGCCAGTGTGTGAGCGTGTATGTGTGTGCGTGCGCGCGCGCCCTGCTTAATATTTTGTGTCATCTGTGCCTTTAATAACATTTTCGACACGCTAGGAAAAAAAAAAAAAAAACTAATAGGTACCTGAAAGGCAGAGAGTCCGAGTGGACCCGGGTCTCGGAAGCACGTGAATTAGGGAAATACTGATTTGGAGGCGCTTCCAAAAACTGTCAATTCAAAACCATTTTCGTAGTTTTGGGCCTTATCACCTATGTTTGTTCGTAGCAGACTCCTCGGCTGAGTCCAGGGGGACCAGGGCGTGTCCCGTGCGTCCCTACTTAAATCATTCCCTCTGGCTCTCTTCGCACAGGCGTATGTTCCCTTTCTTGAGCTTCAACATAAACGGACTCAACCCCACCGCCCACTACAACGTGTTCGTGGAAGTGGTTCTGGCCGACCCCAACCACTGGCGCTTCCAGGGAGGAAAGTGGGTGACCTGCGGTAAAGCCGATAACAACATGCAGGGTGAGGACAGAGGGGGCCTGGGCCGGGAGACACCAGAGTCCAGCTCAGGGCTTCACCCCAGCCTGGATCGGGGACACCGGAGCCCAGCTCGGGGCTTCACCCCAGCCTGGGCCTGGAGGTCGTACCAGGAGCTACCTTCTGTTGAGAGAAACTTGCTCCATCGGTTTCCTTGCTTCCTATTATAACCAAACCTTCACCCTGTCCCTACCGGGCTATGTTTGAGAGATGAATAATCAAACGGGGGTTCTGGGTTTGGGTAAAGGCTCCCGGCATTTTAGTATTCTCTTGTGAAAGCCCAGGACACCTTTAACTTAACCTGTAAAAGTAAGTATTCCAAAGAGGCACTTCCCTTCTGGCTTTAGAAGGCCTCAGATTAAGGTTCAAGAGCCATCTCCTCTGGACTGTTTTCAAGTTTGGAGAGGCTGGTGATAGGAGCGCCCTGATTAAGGAAGGCTGGAAGCACCCTGGCCCTGGGAGGGGGTGACTGGAACCCCACTGTGATCCTCCCAGGAGGAGGCTGAGGCTGCAAATCCTAGCCTAAAACCGACATTCTCCCGCCACTCAGCAGTCCTGCCTGCGGAAATGCTCACATCTCTTTTCATTTTCCTCTTAGGCAACAAAATGTACGTCCACCCAGAGTCTCCTAACACTGGTTCCCACTGGATGAGGCAGGAGATTTCCTTTGGGAAGTTAAAACTCACCAATAACAAAGGCGCAAACAACAACAATACACAGGTAGAGAGACCGGAAGTCAGGGTGTCTTCTGGCTGGGGCCTATTAAGGAGAAGCCATGCTTGTGTCCGTGTGCTTAGTTAAGTATTTGCACTTGTGGCTTCGTTCACTTTTAAAATATTTATTCATTTACCTATGTTGTTTGTACTTTCTTACTATCGGGCACGGAAATATCAAAATTTAGGGGGACTTGGGGAACCAAGAAGAAAGAATGTTTATCAAACACACACAAACTCTGTGGTTGTTTTTGATTTATCTTGAGGAGTGGGTCTCGCATATGTAGCCCAGGCTAGGCTGGATCTTCTGCTTCTCCTACCTCCCAGGCCCAGATTCTGGGATTACAGTTTTGCTCTACGACTCCAGGTTCAGAGTTATGACTACAAGTTTCAAAAGTGCTAGCGCCGAGGATCTTAAAAAAAAAAGTAATTATATATAATAAAATATATGTTATTATATACAATTTATATAATATTGTATATATCAAAAATAATAAATAAAATAAATAAAAATAAAGCTATAGTTGGTAGGGAGCAAGCAGAAGTCCCATGTCAAAATCTACAACTTATTAGGCCTTTGAAAGTCTTTTCTTTCTGTCCCATCTCCAGATGATAGTGCTACAATCTTTGCACAAATACCAACCGCGACTCCACATTGTGGAGGTGACTGAGGACGGCGTGGAGGACCTGAACGAGCCTTCCAAGACCCAGACCTTCACCTTCTCGGAGACTCAGTTCATCGCAGTGACTGCCTACCAAAACACTGATGTGAGTGTCCTGCAGGCCCTGCAGGAGCCGCCCAAGCCAGGTCTAGCACGACCAAGTGCTCAGTTACTGTTCTCCCTGTCTAGATTACTCAGCTGAAGATCGATCACAACCCCTTTGCCAAAGGCTTCCGGGACAACTATGACTCGTGAGTACCGCTCTTCATCAAACTCACAAGCTCATCTCTCTTCAGAGACTGAGACTCCTCTCCCAGGCCGCCTGCAACTTGCTGTGGAGTTGAGACGGCCTTGAACTTAGGTCTTCTTGTCTCCATCTCCCTAGTGCTGAGGTCACAGGCATGGGTTACCACACCCAGGCTTTGTGTGTGTGAGACAATCAATCATTCTATCAATCCAGCTTCATCTTCAAGCCCATTTGCTAGATCATCTTTTAACAGGAAATGAATCGTCATTCTTCTGAGGACATACTTAGTACAACATATTTGGGATTTTTTTCTTACCTATTTTCATGTTCATTTTTGCGCACACACACACACACACACGTACATGCTGTAAATTGAACTCAGGGCCTTGTACACGCAAGGCAAGCACTCCACTGTTGAGCTGTAGTCCCAGCCCCATTTTTTGTACATATTAGCCTTAAACAACCTTGCTTTAGAGTGTTGGAGGTTTTTTTGGTTTTGTTTTGCTTTGTTTTTTCAAGACAGGATCCCAGGCTGCCCTGGAACTCCACTCTGTAGAACAAGCTGGCCTCTGCCCAGATTTTGTTTTAAAAGTGGTTTTGTTATTATTTTAAAGTCTGCTCAAGTTTAAACATGAAGTTTCTCTTTCTTTCTTTCTTTCTTTCTTTCTTTCTTTCTTTCTTTCTTTCTTTCTTTCTTCTTTCCTTCCTTCCTTCTTTCTTTCTTTCTTTCTTTCCTTCCTTCCTTCCTTTCTTTCTTTCTTTCTTTCTTTCTTTCTTTCTTTCTTTCTTTCTTTCTTTCTTTCTTTCTTTCTTTCTTTCTTTTTTCTACCCTTAAGTAGAGGTTTGGAATTTTTAGAATCCATATTATTTATGTCCATTCCTTTTTCATTTAATCCAACCTTTTAAAAATACTTTCTTTTTACTTTTAATTATGTGTATTTATGTCTCCATGTGGGTATGTGACCATGGATGTGGCTGGTGTTACAGGTGGTCTGTCGGCCACTTGACACTTGGTGTGCTTCCAACCAAACACAACCTTCTGCAAAAGCAGTCCCTGACCCTCCAGCTCCTGGTCCAGGTTCTAAGAATCAGCACTCACTAGCAGATTTTCCCTTCCTTTTGTGTCATGAGAGGGAACACCTGAAAGGGATGCATTTTTTATAACATTGAATAGCAAGGCCCCCCGACCCCTGGAATACAGCCGAGTCCCTGAGTAGCCTCCCTGACATTCTGGCCATCACATGGACAGGAGGCTAGCTCTTGTTTGAACACTTGTAAAAGTAGACTTTCTATATTTATTTATTTTGAGAGAGGGTCTCATGTAACTCAGACTCGCCTCAAACTCAAACTGGCTGTGTAGCTGTGGATGACCTTTTACCTCTGACTTCCTGCCTCTGCCTCCCCAGTGCTGGGACTACAACCCTCGCCACCATCCCTGCTTCCTGTAGAGCTGGGTATGGAATCAGGTCTTTGTCTCTCAGCCAAAGGATCTGTATCCACAGATCCTGATTCCCTATAGCAAACACCTGACCCCTGGGAGGAAGCTTCCTCTCTAGGAGTGGGAAATCCACTCGCTTCTCCTCGTGGGAAGCATTAGCCTGCTCCGCTCAGGCAATCAACAGAACATGGCCCTGGTTTCTGGGAGGCAGTTTGGGGATTACATGAGGGCTGTTTGTTTGTTTTTTTTAAGTGTCTCTCTTTATATTGTAGCATGTACACCGCTTCAGAAAATGACAGGTTAACTCCATCTCCCACGGATTCTCCTAGATCCCATCAGATTGTTCCTGGAGGTCGGTACGGCGTTCAAAACTTCTTCCCGGAGCCCTTTGTCAACACGTTACCTCAAGCCCGATATTATAACGGTGAGAGAACCGTCCCACAGACCAACGGCCTCCTTTCACCCCAACAGAGCGAAGAGGTGACCAACCCTCCCCAGCGGTGGCTTGTTACGCCTGTCCAGCAACCTGTGACCAACAAGCTAGACATCGGTTCCTATGAATCTGAATACACTTCCAGCACCTTGCTCCCATATGGTATTAAGTCCTTACCCCTCCAGACATCCCATGCCCTGGGGTATTACCCTGACCCAACCTTCCCTGCAATGGCAGGGTGGGGAGGCCGAGGCGCTTACCAGAGGAAGATGACAGCTGGACTACCATGGACACCCAGAATGAGCCCGCCCGTGTTCCCAGAAGATCAGCTTGCCAAGGAAAAAGTCAAAGAGGAAATTAGCTCCCCCTGGATAGAAACTCCTCCTTCCATCAAGTCTTTAGACTCCACCGATTCTGGGGTGTACAGCAGTGCTTGCAAGAGGAAGCGCCTGTCTCCTAGCACCTCCAGCAATGGAAATTCGCCCCCCATAAAGTGTGAGGACATTAATGCCGAAGAGTACAGTAAAGACCCCTCGAAAGGCATGGGGTCCTATTATGCTTTCTACACAGCTCCCTAAGGAGTTATTTTAACCTCTGACGTTTTCCAGATGGACCTGGTGGTGTTCTGGTGTTGTTTTCTTTGCCTAGGGTACCAAAAAGACTCTTGCCTTCCACCTTTGGTGTATCCCGTTTTGTGCAATTCTCTGAGAGAAGGTGCCAAAGCTTTGCCATTGCTGCAGGTAACTAACTGAAGCAAACCTAGCATTCCCCCCCCCCTTTGTAAAGTAAAGCTAACAGAGGACTTGAAAGTGTTTTAAAATTCAAAGGTTGTTCAAGGTGCTGGATTTATTTATGGGAAACATTCAGAAAAAGCAGGCTATGAAGATTGACTGCCCGGTGCTATCAAATGAATTTAAAAAAAAAAAAAAGACAAAAACCTTTGGCTCTCATTTCTTATAAATCTTTAAGCAAACAGCAGCCCAGAGTGTTAAGGTGTTTGTGCTCCAGGAAAGGCTGGGCCTTGAGTTTCAGCAGTGTGCCCTTCACTAATATCTTCTACCAGCAGCTAAACAGGCTGGGCCTTAGAGTCAAGGGGAAACAAAAAACTAATGTCAAAGTGGCTAGCTAGTCTGACCTGGCTGTAATTCCTTGCAGAATTTTGGAATGAACCATTTGTCCTAGGGATGGCCCTGGGTGCTGGGATGACCTATAGAAATCAGAGGGATCAGAGAGGAAGGGAGAATTTAAGTGTACAGTTGTGTGTTTAGACATCATAGAAGAATCTGGAATATATTGTACAAATTCAGCTGCCTAGGTATCAGAGATAAAATAATGTAAGATGGTGCTTTGGCTTTGTAAAGAAACTGCAGAAACACAACTGCAGGGTTCAGAGGAGAGTTTCGTTATCTTGGGGATATTCTGTCTCCTTAGCTAAGTATGCATCCGCCTCTGTACTCACTTTAACCATGCTTAAGAAAAAAAACAAAACAAAAAAACCTGTTTAATCCTCTTTCCTTGGCCATTCCCCCTTCAGTAAATGTGAAGAAATTGCAGTCTGATGCCACAGTTCCTATAGGCTTTTTAGAGACTCTGGATTTTTATGTACAGTCTTAAGTCATTTTTAATAAATGTGGTTCAATAAGGGAACAGGCACAGCTCTGTCTTCTGTACTGTGAATTTTATTTATCTAATTTTGTTTCCTTCTGTTTTTTCAGAGTGAACAGTCTAGTTCTCCTCTCTCTCTCTCTCCCTCCCTCCCTCCTTCTCTCTCTCTGTCTCTCTCTGTCTCTCTCTCTCTCTCTCTCTCTCTCTCTCTCTCACACACACACACACACACACACACACACACACACACACACCTTACCCCTCCACTGAAGGCTTTTAATCTTTTAACTGGATACGCGAGGGGTGGGCAGAGGTATTCTGTTTATCTCCCCCCCCCCCAACTCCACAGATGAATGGGATCTACTTCCTCGCCCCACTAGGAAGTGTGGACAATGGGTGTTGGCTGGGGGGGTGGGGTAGGGAGGGAGTGTTTGCCCTGGGGAAGCAAGATTGCACTCCTCAGGCTTAATCCTAGCTTCCCACCCTCTGCCCCTGGCCCTTAGTCGTTTAGTTCCTTTCCGGGGTTTACTTTAGGAGACCAGTTCTTAGACCTACGCAGGCTCCCTGGGAACCCCCGCGGCCATTCGAGCGCCTACGAGTTCCGGGCCCCTTAAGCACCGCAGGGGCGCGATGTTCGAGCACCCTGAGACTGCGGTTTTCCAGCGGTGGGTGCCACTGCTGGCCTCCTTTACTCTCAGCTAAATTTCTCTGAGGCTCAGGGCTTCCGCGCAGGCTAGGACGGGGCGCGGCAGCCACAAAGGAGTATTCCGCCCGTCCCTAGCACTGCGGGTCTGCCCACGGCAGCTGGACACCTGTGCACCTCGCTCTTTGCTCAGCTTTAGTTAGTTCCCCTGGACGACAAAGGGCTCCCCAGGCCCTCGCTGAACCCTAGGTGTGCGGAAGACTTAAACCAGGCAGTTAGGGAAGATGTTCCTCCCCGCCCCCTGCCAGACGTCCCGCCGGGCTATCTGCAGACGGCTTAAAGCCCAGTTTGCTAGCCCCAGGAGCCCCCTTCTCACCCTGGGGTAAAGGTCTGGCTGGGAGGGTCTTTCTAACTGCGCAGCGCGGAAATGCAGCTCCTAAGAGGATTAGCTGTCGGGAGGCAAGCAATCGGCCGGGTCCTCCTCCCCTTCTGCGTCCAATTAAGATGGCCAGGAGATGTACCTGAACTGTGGAAGACAGTCTCTTGTGCCCTTCAAACTTCTGGGGCCAGGGCCTCACTGCGCCGCCGTGAACTTGGAGACCTACTAGATCCGCATTTCCATTTGGTCAAAACTCTTTGGCAAAGCCGCCGGACTCTTACCGGAGTGCCAGTGTGTGTGTGTGTGTGTGTGTGTGTGTGTGTGTGTGTACTCTCTGGAGATTTGCTTTTTAGTATGTATTTGTGTGGGCAGCAGACTTGGGAGAGAGACGCATCGTTGACCTAGCCTAGCCAGCACCAACTTACTACCCCACTTCCAACGCTTGGGTTTCCGGATTACCAAACGATGCCCGGCTGATTGGGTCCTCTAAAAAATCCCGACAATGCTAATCGGACGCCAGGATGAAGAGGACTCTGGCCATGGTCTATTTCAAGTCTTGTATATTTTTGCACCGTACAGTAAAAAGAATCCGGTACTTGTGAAAAGTCCCTCACAGTGTTTAATAGAAACGTAAATGGCTGAGTGGCCCCAATTAACACCTTGTGATAAGGCATTCCTAAGATGGAGTGTCAGACACCAAATTGTGAAGAGATGTATCTAATTAATCCTCCTAGGATGACACCGATAAACAAGCCTCCATTTAAATAAAGATCAAGGGTTGGGCGCCCGACTTGTTTACTTTCCCTACCCGGGCCCCGCGCGCCTTTGCACGGGAGCAGGCTGCTCCCCGCGCGAGGAGGAGACTCCGGCTTGGGGAGGTGGCGGGGGTGTCTGCTGGCTCTCCCAAGTTCACTGGTCCTGACTCCGGCTTGGGGAGGTGTGGGGGGGGCGGTGTCTGCTGGCTCTCCCAAGTTCGCTGGTCCTCAGCTCTGGCCACAGCGAAAGCACTTAATTAAACAGACTAACTTCAACGAAAGGAAAAATCGGCACAAAACCAAAAAAAAAAAAAAAAAAAAAAAAATGATTCGTGGTTGGAAATATGTCTTCATCGCCAAACGGTCTATTTATTCGAGGTAAAAAAGGAACAGGTATTAAAAAGCAAGTCACCAATCCCTGTATTCCTTTTCTGCTTGGGGGTGGGAGTGGGGGGGGGATTCGGAGCAGGATCTTCCTTCCTCCCAACCCACTCTGGTCCCGGTGCGGGCTCCTCGGTGGGTGCAGGTTTTCCCTCCTGTGGCGCAAAAGCCAGGAGTTGGTGGGGTGGAGATAGCTGCCCCCACAGTGGTGGGGAGCCTCCAAGGTCCGCAAGGAAAACTGGGAAAGGAGAGAACAATCCGAAGAGAATTTGGAGTCGGAGGGGAATGGTGCGCGTTGGTTGGCCTTCACCTTGAGCCTGCGTTGAGGCTGATGCCCCAAACCTCCAGGGCGCAGAGGCTCCAAATTTCCCGTTAGCTCTTCCCAGATTCCCTCCTTTCTAATTAAGTTTTAAAGCCAAATAAAGGCAGGCCGGCTCACGGGCTTTCTCTAAGGGGGATGGGGTGCTATATACGTCCCTGCAGGTGTCACGGAAACGCTGGCGAACGGAAACATCCCTGACACCCTGCCAGCATTCTGCCGCCGGTAGGGACAATAAAGCCCTGGCTTTCTACGCGCTCGGACGCTGCTCCCCTCTGATCCCGGGGCCCCCCACCGACTGCCCGCCACTCCGCTGTGCCGGGATTTCAAATTTTTCGCTTTCACCCGGTGGGGTTTTCTAAGCCGGAGACCTTTTTAAATAGCATTTTTGTTTTGTTTTGTTTTGTTTTTGAAGAAACAAAGAAAGTAAAAACAACCGGTGCTGTGACCGGTCCGTTTGCCCCCATCCCCACCTCCCACCCCCCAGGCCTAAGGCGTGGATTTCAGACACCAACTCTGCAGGGCTAGGGGACCCCAAGCCAATGATCGGCCGACCCGCCGGGGTTCAGGGCGGGTAGCAGGGTCACCGCGGCCGGCCTGGGCGAACCCAAGGTGGGTTCGATTCCCACCGCGGTCAAGCCGGGGGCGGGGGGGGGGGGGGAGGTGTTTGCGGTGCGCATGAGGAAAGCGGCAGGCACCCTCTTCGTTTTGTTCTCTCATTTTCCTTCCCTTTATTCTCTTTTGTTTTTATATTTTCTATTTTATTTTGAGGTCTTGTTAGTTTGTTTTTGTTTTTGAGACAGGGCCTCCTCCAGCCCAGATTGCCGGAAGATAACTTTGAACTCCTGATCTTCCTGCTTCTCCTCCGTCTCTCTCTCTCTCTCTCTCTCTCTCTCTCTCTCTCTCTCTCTCTCTCTCTCTCTCGGGTCTCACACTAGAACACCAGCTGACCTCAAACCCGAGGCAATCCTCCTGCCTCACTTCCCGAGTGCTGAGATTACAGGGATGAGCCACCTCGCAGGAGCCACACACACACCCTCCTGTCCTGGGCATCCTATGCATGGAGAGTGCGCATCCTCTCCAAGGGAAGAGTTTGGGCCCCCAGAGTGCCCCGGGTCAGCTGGAGCTCTGCGGCCGACGCCCTCCAGGGTTGCTGCTTATTGTAGGCTGCACCCTCACACCACTCCTTCCAAATGCCCCAAATGTGCGTTTTCAAAGCTGGGTCTCCGGGTGTGGCTGACTTTCCTAAGCTCGCTGCCTGGGAGGTTCTGTTTCCATGGTGTCCTGCGCCATCTGGTGGCCAGCGCGAGTAACGCTCTCTCAGCAGAAGAGGATTTCTTCCCCTCTGGCCAGGATCTGGGTCTAATTCATTCATATTTCTCTCTCTCTCTCCCTCTCTCTCCGTCTCCCTCTCTCTTCCCCCCCCCGGGGACCACTTATGGCTATAGACTTCCTCATTAGTGACACTGAGATTGGAGTAACATCTATAGCCACAAGTGGTACCCAGAAAGAGAGAGAGAGAGAGAGAGGGAGAGCCGAGAGAGAGATTATAAAATTAACTGCTTTATAAGATGATATTGTTAATTACTAGTTTTTTTGTGAAGTTTTTGTTTGCTAGGTTTTTTTTTTGTTGTTGTTGTTGTTTTTTGTTTGTTTTTGTGTTTTGAGACAGGGTTTCTCTGTGTAGTCCCAGATGTCCTGGAACTCTCTCTGTAGACCAGACTGGGCTTGAATTCAGTGACCCGCCTGCCTCTGCCTCCGGAATGCTGGGATTAAAGGCATGCGCCACCATGCTCTGCGTTAATTGCTAGTTTTATTTACAGCAATAGCCATGACTGCATGTTAACTGTGCACGCAAACGGGTTTCACTGTGACGCCCCCACACACGTATATTACAGTGCTTGGCCACGCCCACGCTCCCAGCTATGCTTTATCCTCTCTCTCATCACCCACACACTCCTTTCCTGTACTATCTTCAGGTCATTTTGCTTTAAAAAAAAATCCTAGCTTCTGCATGTGAGAAAAAATGAAACAGAACATGGAGGTTCGTAGGAGTACTTCAGAGACCCAGGTGGGCAGAAGGCTGAAAATGTGATCCCGAGACTCGGAGCCATTTGAGGAACAAGAACTGTTTCCCTTAGGGTGAACGCTCCTGTCATATCTGTATGTGGACTAAGCAAGATTTCTGACATCCAGCTGGGCTGAGAGGCCGAGTAATTTAGCCCAAGATTCATTATTTGCAACAGATTCATAAATGACACATCTTTACCCTCGTGCGATCAGAGCCTGTTTTTAAGTCACTGTCCTAGTTGCATTTCTGTGATAAAATACCCTGACATAAAGTAACTTAGGGGACCAAGGCCTTACCACAGTCTATTGCTTGTGGGGGAGTCACAGAGGCAGGAGGTTGAGAGAGCTAGTTGCATCACATCTGCAGCCAAGAGCAGAGATAAATAAATGTCTGCATGCTCATTTGCTTGCTCGTGTTCCACTCAATTTCTCCACTCTCATACAATTAGGCGAGGGAGGAGTTGCTGCTAGGGAATGCTACTGCCCACAGTGGACTGGGTAATGTATGTGTACCAGGTGCATGCAATACCCATGGAGGCCAAAAGAGGGTGCCAGAGTCAGAGGACATTTTGTGGGAGCTGGGTCTCTCTTTTCACCGCGCCGCGTCTGGGGATCAAATTCTGTTCGCCAGGCTTGGTGGCAATCACCTTCACCCACTGATCCATCTTGCTGGGCTTTCCTCATTCTTGTTTGTTTTATGTGGGTCCTCCTTAGTGTGTGTGTGTGTGTGTGTGTATTTTGTCTGCATGTATACCTATGTACCACATGTGTGCCTGATGCTCTAAGTGTGCCTGAAGCTCTAGTGCCCACAGTGGCCAGAAGGGGGATCCCCTTGATCTGGAGGTACGGATGGCTGGGAGCCACCATGCTGGTGCTGGGAATTGAACCAGATCCTCTGGAAGAGCAGCCAGAGCTTTTAACTGCTGAACCGTCTCTCTCCCGTGGCTCTTCATGGTTATTTTTCTCTTGGGTTTATTACCCCAGTACTCTGTGGAGGAGGGAAGGCAGCAGTAACAAAAACAATGATTTGACTCTGGGAGTTGAAGTGCAGGAAGGCCCAAGAGTTGGCTCGGCTGAGCAAAGGTGCTTGCCACGCAAGCCTGACTATCTGAATTAAATCCTGGAGCCCGTGAGAAGACCTGGATGCAGTGGCACACATCGTATGCAGTGACACACATCTGTAACCCCAGAGGAGGTGGCAGGTAGAGACAGAACCTGCCAGAGCTTGCAGGCCAGCTAGCCTGGCGTGTGCAGCAGCAGCAATCATGAGAGACGGGCTTCACTGAGGTGGAAGGCATGACCTCTGGCCTCCACATAGAGTTCTGTGACATTTGTGTGCCTCCTCCGCACAGAATACACATTTCCGAATGCCCTAGAAAGCAACTGGGTCCTTCCTTACCCTTCTAAGGCTAGGTCATCTGGTCACCGTTATGATATTTGGTTTTCCAAGCATGTAGATAACTAGATCCCTCGACCTGGCAGGGGTGTTTTCCGGGTGGATCCCGGACTGATGCATGCGGTTATTAGAGGATGGGGTGGGGAAGAGAGGGCGGACACTGGACAAATAGACAAGGCACATCAGGGGCAGGAAGGAGATGGGGGCAATGGTGGTATGCTAATGTCTGTGGGACAATGGTGGTATGCTAATGTCTGTGGGACAATGGTGGTATGCTAATGTCTGTGGTCTGGGTAATGGCGGTATGCTAATGTCTGTGGCGGGGGCAAAGGCAGTATGCCAATGTCTGTCAGCTCTTCTAGGCTCCATCCTGGCATTCACAAGAATGTCCCCTCCCCTAGGGCCGAGGGTGAGGAGCAAGAATAGAGAAAAGGGAGAGGGAGAACGGTCTCTTTGCCCAGGAGTGACACTCGCTGGGTGCCAGTTAGTAAGATTGTCCAGTTGTCTAGGCGGGGTCAGACCCAAAGGAGTTGTTCTACAACAGAAATATCTTTATCTGGGAACAGATTGCAGACAGTTTCTTTGGCTGCACCCATAACCGGTCTGGGTTAGGCCGGCTGCTGGGTTGTCACAGTCGGTGGTGGTTAGGGTCTATTGTTAAATGTCAATGATTTCATAGTCATCCCACGGTGGCCTCTGCTCCTGGTCCCTTGGGAGGACACACAAGTCTCGTACATAATAGGAAAAGATACAAGAGAGCCTTTCTCTCAGAGACTGCTCAAGCCAGGAGCTGGGCGGTGCCCTCTGAATAATGGACTTTCAAATGGAGAAGAATGGAATTCACCCGGAGAAATTCAAGATGGCAGCTTGCTGAGTATGCCTTCTGCGAGATGTGATGTCACAAAACCTGAGTCTCAAAGTGAAATGAATACGTGTGGACAGACATGTATCAGAAGGCTGCATGCATGTTCGTCTGTGGATTAAGAGCCTCAGGATCCAAACAGACTGAGGGCTGTACTGAGTTTGAAGCAGGCCATGCTGAGGCCGAGGTGCCTGGACTCAGGAAGTTCTAGAATTAACGATGGCCGTTGATCCAAGTATCCGTCAGTCTCCCTGGAAGTTGGATGTGGAACCGAGTGTGTTCCCTTGGGAAGCTGACAAACGGGTGCTTGGGTGGATGGTCTGGGCTAAGAGCTGTGTAGAGGATGGACGGCTGAAGATGCACCTTGCCCTGGGTGGGGAGGGTGGAGTTTTTGCCCAAGACCAGTTTGAGCCCAGTGACCCTACTGCCCTGGGTAGTATGGCTGCCATGAGAACCGACTGCATGTGGGCGTGTGCATCCCATGAGTGCCTGGTGCCTTCGGAGGTCAGAACAGGCACTGTGTCCTCTGAAACTAGAGTTACAGCTGGCTGGCAGCCACCACCTGGGTGCTGGGCACCAAACTCATACCCACTGGAAGAGCAGCCAGTGCTGAGCCAGCTCTACACCTCCCTATCTATTTTTATATGTGTAGCACCCCCAAGCACTCTTTAATACAAATATAAAGGTCCTTATGTGTGGAAGAATTTTTTTCCTATCATGGGGAAATTAGATGTTTTTTTGTTTTGTTTCTTTTTTAGCTATTTAGTGTTCTTAAGTTATAAGGGTGACCCTTTAGAAAACGGTGACAGAAGATATATGTCTTCCAAAATGATGACAAAAGATATGTCTTCCTTTTCTCTTTTGAAAATAATATGATGGTAATTCTGTTAGTAGAGATGATTAACAAAAGAAAAAGAAAGAATTTAGAGGGTTTTTTTTTTTTTTTTTGGTTTGCCAAGTTTAACAATTGCCTTTCCTGCCTGAAAGGAAAGGGTGAAGGTGGGGGAGGGGCCAGCGGGGAGGGGGAGGGGTCTGGTTTAGGAAAGAATGTCCGACTGGGAAAGCTGAGCCTAAGGAGGGAAGTCTGCTGGAGAGGATTAGACAGCAGCTCAGAGGGTACGGTAGGGCCGCGTGGGTCAACAAAGGCATTTTAAAAAACATTTCTTTTTAATTCTCTTATTTTATTTTTATACGCATGAGTGTTTGCTTGCATGTATGTGTTAGGTCTCAAACTCACAAACTGCTGGCTGAGATACCTATTTAACATATCAAAGTGAACATGGCTGCCAGGTTCTCCCAGCATCCCTCAGTCCTTACCTGTTACAGGGTCCTCTAGGCTTGCATACCCTGAACTCTCCAGGGTGCTGGGCCTCCCTTCCCTATATAATTCCAGCCAGTCATCTTGGGGTACCCCCTAGCCCCCCCCCCGCCCCGTGACCTCTTGGTCACAGATCCAGGTTACCCCTTCCCCTCACATGACCAGCAGCTCAGTCTGGTCAAGCCTACCCTGGACTCCCCCAGATGTTTCTGCCTCTGGCTGTGCTCTGTTCTCCTCCACCATACCTACTGTCATGTATGTTCCTTTCCTTTTCATTCAATATGTATGTGCACTTGCAGTGCCTGCAGAGGCCAGAAGATGGCAGTGGATCCCCTGGAACTGAAGTTTTTAACCAGTTGTGGCACACCATGAAGGTGCTGGGAATCAAACTCAGGTCCTCTGCAAGAGCAGCAGATGCTCTTAACCGCTGAGCCATCTCTATGGCCCCAAGACATTTTTAATAGGAGTATTTGGAGTGACTAACTGTGTTAGTTAATTTTTATTGCTCTGAGAAAAGCAGCTTCAAGAAGAGTTTATTTTGGCTCACAGTTTGAGGACACAGTTCATCATGGTTGTGCGAGGAAGCAGCCGGCCACATGACCACAGTCAGGAAGCAGGGAGAGAACACTGGTGCTCAGCTCACCTTTTCCTTCGTATTTAGTATAGGAGCCCAGCCCATGGGATGCAGCCACTCACATTCAGGGTGGGTCTTCCCTCCTCTGTGAAGCCAACCTAGAAATGCCCTCACAGACATACCCCAGAGGTGTGCCTCCTAGGTGGCTCTAAATCCCGCCGTGCTGACAGGCAAAGACTGTGCGCTGTATATTTTCACCCAAGCCCTTTTCCCAGAGATAATCCAGAGTTTTAGAAATTCTACACTCTACTGCAAAATATTTTGAGTCTGTTTCTTCTTGCAGATTCTGCAAGAGTTCTGAGGTTGCCGGTTCTGTTCCGATTCTGCAGCTGAGGCAGGCAGGGGGTGCTGTTCCCCCTTGTGCAGCTCCATGTTGGCAGAAGAGAACTATTAAGATCTCATTATAAATCTTCAAAGTGTACAGAAACACACAGCCTGGAAATGAAAGTGCTTCGGCTCCTGTTTCATTTTGCCGTTCAAGGGGGTAGCATGTCTAGCACTAATAACAGTATGTAACTTCATGATCTTTTTCTAAGCACTTATGGACACACACATACTTATTATTATTTGATCCAAAATGGATTCAAGGGCTGAAAATAATCTCCCTATTTTCTTCTTCGACATCTTTGGAGGCGGTAATACTTGCTTAGGGTACAAACTTAAAATGTATGGTGGATATAAAAGTAGTTATCAAGGTGGACCCCTTCCACAGTCTAGTTCCTCTGCTGGGGACAAACACTGTTACTGGGTTCTTATTCATCTTTCCAGATATATTCTGTAATATGTATGTTATGCCACATGAAAATGCCATATGAAATTAACATTCTGAAGTAAAAAATTAAAATTCTGAGTCACATATTTATGTGTATATATAATTTTTTCTTTGAATAATGGTATCACACTATATATATTGCAGTGTGTGTGTGTGTGTGTGTGTGCTGGCATTACTAAGCATTAAACCGTGTGTGTGTGTGTGTGTGTGTGTGTGTGTGTGTGTGTGTGCTGGCATTATTAAGCATTAAACCGTGTGTGTGTGTGCTGGCATTATTAAGCATTAAACCGTGTATGTGTGTGTGTGTGTGTGTGCGCGCGCGCTGGCATTAGTAAATATTAAACATCAGGCCTTATGCATGTTAGGCTAGTGATTTACCACTAGCTATTTAAAATATTTTTAAGTCAGGGTTTTGCTAGATTGCCCAAGCTGACCTTGAATTGTAATCCTTCTGCTCCAGTTCCCTAAGTATCTGGGATACAAGTCTTTGTCACCAGGCCTGGCTTCTAGACCTTTCAGACTTCTTTAAATTTTTCTGTAGTACTGGGGATTGAACCCAGGGCATGGCCCGGGTGAGACAAGCATCCCCAGGTTTCTAATGCTTTAATAATTTCACTGTTAGGAGTATGGAATTCATCTTCTAAGACAACTGATAATCATAATAACCATTTCATCCACACAGCAACTTTGTGGTGGTCATTACTTTTGAGTTTTAAAAAAAAAAAAGTCAGGTAAAGTGTACCCCTGGAGTTCCAGCTACTCTGGAGGCTGAGCCCTGATTTCTGAGATCAAGCTGGGCAATGCAGTGCAATTTCATTTTTTAAAAAAGAGAATACAGATGGAAAGAAAAGAAAAAGAGGGAGGGAGTGGATGTTGAGTGATTTCTTCTATCACAGGTAGTAAGTAGCGAGTTTGTGGGTTCAGACCCATTCAGTTGACTTCTTGTTAATTTGGTTGACACGCCTGTCAACATGGTCACCCATTACACCTCTCTCTCTTTCTAAATGATTACGTATGTGTGTCTATAATGTGCACCATGTGTGTGCCTGGTGCCCCGGAGGCCAGAAGAATGAATCGGATCTGTTGAACTGGTGTAACAGACAGCCGTAAGCAGCCTATGTTGGTGATGGGAGTTGAACCCAGGTCCTTTGTAAAAAAGGTGAGTGCTCTTAGTTACTGAGCTATCATTTCTCCAGCCCCGGACTCAATTTCTTTATAGATTCTAACATTGATATAAAGCAAGTTTTTTGTTTGTTTTTAAATAACACACCCAGAATTCGAATATTAAGACTTATATCTCAGCCCTGTGTGCTGGTGTTGGGGAAGTTTATTTTTAGTTATGTTTGAAATTGTTTTATGTACTGTTGGATGAGAGGCTATCCTAGGTCTATGGTGGTCTATATTGTCTGCAGGTGTTGGATTTCTGTGGGGGATGTTTGATTGCTTATGATCTGCACCTGAGGAGTTCTGAATCAATAAAAACACTTGAGCTCAGATGCTCGGGGTTCCATTATGGAGTCTGGCGCCGGCCATGACAGTAGTTCCCTGTACTGAGGTCTGGCAGGGCTTCCACCTATGCCTCCTTGTCTCCCTGCTGAGCCACCATAGTAGGCACACTGCTACAGGCTGGATTTATCCTCGGATGGTTGTTATAACTGAATTTTTGAGTCATTAGTATTGCAACTATTTCTGGAATATGCCGTGTAACTAAACACAAAACTGTTAATAATTAAATTGAATAGCTTAAGGAAAAAGAAAGAAAGAAAGAAAGAAACTAGCCAGGTATATCTCAAAGAAGATGAGATAGTACTAAGCCCTTACAGCTGGGAACCAAATAAGTAACCACCGGCTCTCAGTTCCATGTGATCGGATGCCTCTGGGGAATTTTGCTGCTTCCACCCCCACACTTCTTTAACTTATACCTATTTATAAAATAGAGGCAATAATGGTAACGATATATGCTCTCATGTTTCCTAGTTAGTTCACTTTTGGTCTACGATGGAAATCTGAATGTTAAATTAAAAATGAAAAGAAGGAGAGAGAGAGAGAGAGAGAGAGAGAGAGAGAGAGGGAGAGAAACCCTCTAAGCAGAAGTTACTCCAGGCCAAAACGATGGTCAAATGCCAAGTCGAGTCACCATCTAAGTTTAGACTCTGATGCAGAGGCCTGGCTTCTGACAGAGGTTTTTCAAGGTTTCATAGCAGGATTTCAATAGCCTTACTCTGATATGCAAAAGTAAATGTTCACATGAATGTTCACAATGGAAAACGTTTCAGTGTAGAATTGCCCATGGTTTGACCTCCCAATCTCCGTCTCCTACTCTAATAAACACTGGGACAGGGTTGTAGCCAGTGACTAGACCTTGTGTAAGGCCCTGGAGTCTGTCCCCAGCTCATGCTCTCCCTCTCCCCCTCCCCCTCCTTCTCTCCCTCTCTCCAAGTGGTTTCTATCTCTGCTTCTCTAGCATACAAGTGCACATGAACATACCTGTGTAATTTCTTCTCTGATACAAGTGTTAGGCAATCTAGTATGTAAAGAAAAACTCAGTGGAAACACTCCTACGTTCCAGGGTACTTCTCTGAACGCACAAGCTAAATACTTATGTGGGGGTCAGGACCCTCGCCCCGGGCCTAAGATTCAGGTCCCTAGTATAGAAAAAGACCAAAACAGCCAAACTTTAGTCAGGCTTCTAAGAGCACCAAAATTGTATAGGCCCAAGCCAGGTGCACCGTGACCCTGGAGAGTTCCCAGAGTTAAAGAAAAAAAACCTTTTCTTGGACAGACGAGATGGCCTTGGGCTAGAGAGCTCCCCCTTCCCCCGTAGATGGGCCATGGCCTTGGGCAAAAGAGTTTCCTCCACCCAGTTGCCCGGAACCTTGAGCATGTATTCTTTTTAGGAGCCCGCGACCTTGCTATATGCTAGCGCCAATCAGTTTAGAGGTTAACTGGCCCCTACCTATCAAAATGGGAAAGCAATTTGGGTACCAATCAACTTGTACCAACTTGGTCTGTGCCTAGCAACTGTACAGCCCCCAGCAACCGTTTCAACGGTAAATAAAAAGGCTTGCTTTCTGCCCCTTGGGGTCGCTTCTATCCTGCGTGTTAGAACGGCCCCAGTATACTGGAATAAATCCTCTTGCTATTTGCATCGATATCTCGTCTGTGAGTCTCTGGGGGTGCAGTGTTGCGGTTTGGGCCCTGGGGGTCCCAGTTTGGATCTCTGAGGTCCAACACTTACACCAAAAAGACCTGCTACACTGACGGGGAAGGTGGGATGTCAGTGAGTTAATCATTTTGGAGCAGAGTTGGGGAACTTAGAGAAGTCAGTATCAGTGGGAGACTGTGGATCAACAGCAAGGGGGACAGAGGTAATATGAGCAGTGGTGTGAACGCGGGCTTCACAGCAGGAAAACCCTCCATCATGCGCAGGCCGAGTTACCTTGGGTAAGATGCTGAACCTCTCTCTGAGTCTTGAGCTTTATATTTTTACTTTTACTACAATTATTTGTATATGTGTTTTAAAAGATTTCTTATTGTGTTTAAATTTACATGTTTGTTTGCCTGCATAGTTGTGTGTGTGCACCAATCATTTTCACAATATTGACTTCGCTGATCCACGGGCAGGGAAGGGCCTGCTGTCTTCTGGTGTCCTTTTCAAGTTCAAGGTAGTTTTCAGTGAATACAGCTCCCTTTATTGAAGCAAGGGGAGCCACGTTTATGTTTATAGAGTACAGAGGGACTGGACAGGTCATTGGTTAAGGCAGTGGTACTGGAGCAGCTTCATTTGCATGTGGCAGGCTCACAACCAGATCTAGGTGGTCCTATTGTCATTGGCTGGGGCCAAAGTCCCAGGGGAGCCTCTTTTGCATGGGCAATGGTCTCACAGGGGACAGAGGAAGACACCTTATAAGGAGAGGAGCCCAGCCCGAGGCCTTCCAGCCATAGGGGTTAGATAAGCATCAACCAGGCCACATTCCTTGAAGAGGCAGGATCTTATTAGTGGCATGCTGGAAAGCAGGACAGCACTGGCGCTATCTGGGATTTGTCAGAGTAGGAAAGGGGAACAGCCAAATGCCTTCCACTCCCAGGGTGAGAATCACAAGGTTCAGAGTGTTTGTCAACCCCCTCTTAGCCCTAGGACAGCCCCACACTCTATTACTGCTAGTTATAGAAAACCACAGCTAGTCATGGTTATCAACTACATCTGAACAGCCATCGTTGGGCTGCCAGGGCCACATTCCGTCAGCAAGCGTTTAATATACAGACAGTTCATTCCATCAGGTCTGTTCCTTTGGAGGACCCTGACTAAAGCACTCTCCTAATCTCATTGCTCAGATCAGACATATTTAAGTTGTTAACATCCTCTCAACTTTTGCAGATTGTACGTGCTTATAAATTCATCCATTTCTTCTAAGTATTACTTCTTTTTAGAGTCTTCAGAGTATCCCTAACGATCCCCTGGATCTCACTGTGTCTACTACAGTGTTCTCCTTCTCGTCTCTAATTTTATTAATTTGGATTCACCCCATTGGTTATTTTGGCCAATGGCTCGTTATTTTTAATCTTTCCAAAGAACCAACTCTTAGCTTCACTGGTTTCTTTGTAATCTTTCATTCTCCATGTCATCGGTGTCTCCTTGTCCCTGGTTATTGTCATCTGCTGGTTTTTGGTTTGGTCCGCTGCTGTTTTGCTAAGACCTTGAGGTGCACTGTCGGTATGTCTCTAAGTTCTCAGAGACTTTCAAACGTAAGCACTCATAACCTTCATTGTGGGCAAGCATTTTCCTGTTTACTGACTGAAGGTGGGACGGTCCAGCCTTCTGTGGAAGGGTCCACCCTGGGCTGTGTAAGAAAGCAAGCTGGGTGAGCCACCGGGAGCAAGCCAGTAAGTGGCATTCCTCCGTGACCTCTGTTTTAACTTGCCTCCAGGTTCCTGCCTTGAATTCTTTCAAGCAATCTAAGATGGGGTAGTATGCTCAGAGACGGGACCCCTTCTCTCAGGTCTTTGGCTATGAATTTCCTCATCTGTATTCTTTGTTGAGACTTTTGTAAGGAATTGGTAAATGTAAAGCAGAATATTTTTAATTTTTTTTTTTTTTTTACTTTTTAAATTAAAATAGGGAATACTTTGAAGACTTCTAAAAAGATGTAATATTTAGAAGTGGATAAATTTCTAAACACATACAACTTTCAAAAGTTGAGAGGATGCTAACAACTTTTTATGTCTGAAATGAGCAATGAGATTAGGAGAGTGTTTTAGTCAAGGTCCTCTAAAGGAACAGAACTGATGGAATGAACGTGTATATATATTAAAAGAGGATTAAAAAGAACTCAGCATGCCTGAGTTCTGCATACTGTTTCAACACATCTATGAAATCTCAGAAGGGAATCTCCATAGTAGCTCAGAAACAAGTCAAACAACCCCGGCTTTTGATTGGCATCGGAAGTTGGAAGCAGTCTTGTGGGACGGAGCCCTCAATTGTGGGATTACCCCTCACCCCCTTTCTCTGAGTCAGGGTCTCACTATATAGTAGCCCTGGCTGACCTGGAACTCAGAGATCCGCAGGCTTCAGACTCCAAAGTGCTAGGATTAAAGGTGTGTGTGCCTTTAATGCTTTAAAGGATTTTAATCCTTTAATCCTTCTGAGAGTGTCCTGAACAGCCTCGGAATTTAATGGATGCTGTGCCGGCAGACTATTGCAGAACTGAGAGCGCTGAGAAATTTCATATGGGTCTTGGTGAGCAGAGGTAATGAAATATTTTGTGTTGTGCAAGTGTAGGAGTCTTTCTAGCAGACGGGAAAGGCTAGGTGGGGAAAGACGGCTCCTCTGGGTGCAGTCAGGAATGGTAAGCACTAAGGGCTGATAATTCTGGCCAGGTAGACAATTGGGCACTGTAGGTCTCAGCTACTCTAGAGGCAGAAAAACCACTTCGGTTCATAAATTCAAGGTCAGTCTGTGAAAGGCGCCAAGACTGTCTAAAAAAATAAAATAATAATAATAATAACAGCAACAACAATAATAAATTTAATAATATATTATATGTATATAATATGTATATATTATATAATATGCAATCTACAATACATTATAATATATAATTTATATTATTATTATTATTACTATTATTATTATTTTGGTTTTTCGAGACAGGGTTTCTCTGTTGTAACTGTGGCTGTCCTGGAACTCACTGTGTAGACCAGGCTGGCCTTAAACTCACAGAGATCCGCCTGCCTCTGCCTCCCGAGTGCTGGGATCAAAGGCGTGCGCCACCACCGCCCGGCCAGATTGTTTGTTTTTGGGACAGGGTCTCATTGTCATCATGTAGCCAAGGATGATCCTGAACTTCCGGTTCTACTGTCTGTACCTCTGGATGCTGGGGTTACAGGTATGCCCCATCTCACGGGTTTACGCTGTACCTAGGGTAGCACCCCAGCCCTCCTGCACACGCGAGACAAGCACTCTCTATCCTCAGTCCAATCTCTTCTCTTAATCAACCAGCCACAAACCCTTGGAGAGAATCGTACCAGCAGACCGAACACTCTCCCGCCTCCCAACTCCACCCCTTCTCACCCCAGCCTTCTCCACTGCGGTGCTCCGCGGCGGGGACGCGTCCCGTTTGCCTGTCCCGGGGCAGAGCGCGCATCACCCACACCGCGACCATATTGTCCTCCGCGGCGCTCCGTAGCGAGGCCACGGCGAGCTCCACGTCGGCCGCGCAGGCGCCCTGAGCGCACCGTTCACCTGCTGCCGTTGTCGCCGCCGCCGCTGACGGGGCTGGATGGGGGGCCGAGGCCAGCCAGTGGCACCCGGGAAGAAGAGACGCGGCGGCGGCGACACCGACACCCGCAGGACGAGCGCCCCGAGGAGCCCGCGAGCTTCCCAGGAAGGCGGCGAGGCCCGGGCCCGGCCGCCCCGCAGGTAGAGACGCCTTCGGCCCCTCGCCGCGCCATGTTCAAGAAGCTGAAGCAGAAGATCAGCGAGGAGCAGCAGCAGCAGCTGCAGCAGGCGTCAGCCCCTGCCCAGGTACGCAGAAGTCAGGCGGAAGTTTCCCGTGACCTCTGACCCCCGTCTCGGGACCTCCTTCCCGCCCACCCCCCACAACCGGAGCCGAGGGTGGGCTTCGGACCGTCCAGGTTCGGTTTGAGCCTTGGCCTGGCCCCTCCCAAACTTCGTCACCGTGCAGCTTGGCGGGAGCCGTAGTGATCTCTGACCTCGGGACTCCGTCCCCACCCCCCAGGGACCGACCCGGCCGGAGGACGGGTGCGGTGGATCCATGGGCTGCGTGGGGAGAGACCCTGATTCTGGGAGTGGTGACGGAGGTGGGGCAGCCCATGTCCTCGTTGACCGCTGACCTCTGACCTTCGACCTCTGGCGGGGTTTCCCCCCTCCCACCTCCGTGTCCGCTGGACATTGACCCTGGAACGGCGGGGCTCCCGTAAGTCTCCGAGGGCAGAGACTTCCCGGGCCAGCCGCCTGCGGGGGCGGGGGCGGCGTCCCAGAGTCCGCGGCCGTCACGAGTTAGGCACCCGGAGTGACGAGCGACGGCGGACTGGGCGGCCGGGCCCGGAGCCCGCCTGCTCCCGCCGGGTGTGGGAAGGTCTGGGCTTGGAAGGGGGCGTGTCCGTGCTCGAGACCCGCTCGGGTCGGTGTTGCCCGGGTGAACGCAGCCAGTTTCTCCGCAGCCGTTCTCCCGTCCCGGTGTCGATGGGTCGAGCTCCGGTTCGCTCCTTCCCGCTGGGGTCCCTGGCCTTGGCCGCGATTTTGGTAACTGGGGAGCCCTTCTGACGTTTAAACACTTTGTTTAAAGGTAACGACCCCGCATTCTGTCTCTAGAAACGTATTCTGAGAAGATTTAGGATGTAAAAGGTTTACTTACATGGCTTTAACTTTGGGGGGTGTGTGTGTGTGCGCACCTGCCTGTGTGCATGCGGAGGCCAGGGGACAGCCTTGGGTGCCATTCCTTAGGCTCTCACCCTTTTGTTTTGCTATTTAAATTATTTTATTTTATTCTAATTAATGTATGTATGTCTGTGAACCATGGGCATGCTAGTGCCACAGAGGCCGGAAGAGGATGTTAGATCCCAAGGAACATGGTCGTGAGCCATCGTGTGGGTGATGGGAACTGAACCTTTGTTGGCCCCCTTGCAGAAGCAACAAGTGTTCATAACCTCAGAACCATCTCTCCAGCTCCCTGCTCCTCCCACTTAGAGATAAAGTTTCTCCCTGGCCTGGGACTCACCAAGTAGGCTGGGCTCTCTGGCCAGCAAGCCCTGGGATCCACCTGTCTTTGCCTCCTAAACTCGGGGATCGCACCATGTGCTGCCACACCTGCTTTGTATTTAACCTGGGTTCTGAGATGGAACTCAGGTAAGCACTTCACCACCTGAGCTGTCTGGACAGCCCTGATGCTGTTTTAGTGCTAACCCTCCGGGGCGGTGAAGAATTGGCGGAATAAATTCTCAGGCAGTTGATTATTATGCAACACTAAAACAGACACCACTGATTTGGGTCCCTGCTAGGTATAAACTTACTTAGTAGCTTACATAGGTTTATTTAATCTCACATAAACCTATGAGGTAGATGTTATTCCTCCTATAGATGAAGATGTGAGGCCCAGAGATAGCCTAATCGCTACACAGTGTCAGAGCTGCAGACAAGTATTGTTTACATAGAATGATAGATGCTTTAAGAGACAAATTAAATGCAGCCTGTAAATTGTGACCCAGTGTCTGCAGCAAAAGAAATGTAAATGTAATTTATAAGTGGCATGGTGGCGCACGCCTGTAATCTCAGCATTTGGGAAGTATGAGGAATTTGCTTATTTAAATCTCACCTGGGCAAGCTCATGTTCTCCAAAACCAAACTAATAAGTGAGTGTATGTCTGCGTGTGTGTGTGTGTGTTTGTGTGCGTGTAGTGAAAATACAAGTTTAAAAGGATATGCTGTAAGGTATTTGTAGGATAAAGCATTGATAAGGTATTCATGTACTTTCTCATAGTTAACGTAGAGCTTTTCTCAGAAAATGAACTGCACTTGCTCAGTAGCCAGGGTGTTTTAGTAATAACAACAAAAGCTCCATGCAAGCTAAGCTAGCTATCAGAGCTCTCAGTCCCTGTACTGAATACTCTTAGAGAAGCAAGTGTCTGGGTAGACACAGTTCTATATGTCAGATTAAGATAGTCTTCTGGGTGATAAATGTCTTCACCTAGCACTCTAAATTGTCAGTATCTTCTACCAGCAGAAGCTTGAGCTTCTTCTGGTTTTAGATCTTCTACTCAGAAAGGACAAGTATTCTGGGTTATTGTTTTCAAAGAGTTAAAGACTTTTTTAGTCATAAGTCAGAAGTCTCTTTTGGTGGCCTCTCTCAGTGTCTTCAATTTGTGTTATTTCTTGATGATTCAGGATCATCATTTTGGGATATAGATTGTTTTCTCTTGAAGAAATTGCCAAGCTTGAAAGGTTTCATGGGCTACAAAGAACTTTTTTTTTACTGAGTAACACTCTGAGTTGGTTCTTGCCCACCCCTGCCCTCAGCATCTAATCTCCACCTCCAACCCCTGCTCAGTTTTGGTTGCTTTTTGTGTTTTGGAATGTTTCTCATTATGTGCTATCAGTCTTCTCTCTGCTTTTTGAGCTGTTGTGGACTTTGAAATAATACACATAAAATCTATAAATTAAAGGTAATTACCTACATGATTCTGTAGTTCATTTTAGTGTAATTACCTAAATTTGGGCATTGTTTGTTTTTCCAGAGACTTTGTGTGCATGCTTCTGGTTCTTAGCTTGATTTCATAAGAGGTATGTCTGATGTTTTTGTTTCCAGTAGAGTGCCTGAGAGGCACTGGTAATTCTGGGTAAATATTTGCAAAACTTCCCTACAGCAGCAATAGTGATATTGTCTAGAGCCTTTCTTTCTCTCCTTTCTTCTCTCTCATTTTTTCTTTACGATGTTGAAACAATTTAACATGATAGCTATCTAATTCCCAGTCATTTCTGTTTGGTTGGTGCTACGGTTATTTGAATCTTTCCTTTATAGCTCTTATTTCAAGTAATCATTTGCACATCAGATCTGATGATTTGAAGCCTGAGTATGAATTAAAATAAAGTGAAAATGTTTTAAATCAGGGTTTGATTAACTTTTTTTAAGCAACACACACATTTTGGATTTTTTTTTAACTCTGTAGGATTAACTTACTAAAAGAAACAAAAACAATTGCATGGGGCTGTGGGTGTAGCTCAGTGGTGGAGTGCTTGCCTGGCATGCATAAGGCCCTGCGTTCAGTCCCTAGCACTGTAAAACAAACGTTCCCAAACAACAGCAAAGCAGACATTTGCCAAGATATATTTGAGGACCTAGGTTTTATTCCTAGTACTGTGTGTATGTGATAATTTTGGGGTGTGTGTGTGTGTTAGGGAAGTAAAAATGTCTTTGGTGTTTTCATTTTTATACTAATTATTGCTAAAACTTACTTAAATATTATGAAAATGAAGATATAAAAGGACAAATATTTTGAGTGTTTATGTGAATTACATGAAAGTAGCCAGATGACGACGACGGCGACGGTGTGGTGATGATGGTGACGGTGTGGTGATGATGACGGTGATGATGATGACGGTGTGATGATGATGACGATGGTGTGATGATGATGATGACGTGATGATGGTGATGACGGTGTGATGATGATGACGGTGTGATGATGATGATGATGATGTGATGATGACGGTGTGATGATGATGACGATGGTGTGGTGATGATGATGATGACGGTGTGTGATGATGACGGTGATGATGATGATGTGATGATGACGGTGATGATGATGATGACGGTGATGATGATGATGATGATGGTGTGATGATGGTGATGTGATGATGACTGGTGTGATGATGATGATGATGTGTGATGATGATGATGTGATGATGACGGTGATGATGATGATGACGGTGATGATGATGACGGTGTGTGATGACGATGATGATGATGATGATGATGACGGTGATGATGATGATGATGATGATGACGGTGATGATGATGATGGTGATGATGATGATGATGTGATGATGATGACGGTGGTGATGATGATGATGATGATGACGATGGTGATGACGATGGTGATGATGATGATGATGGGTGATGATGATGACGGTGATGATGATGATGGTGTGATGATGATGATGATGATGATGATGATGGATGGTGATGATGATGATGATGATGGTGATGATGATGATGATGATGATGATGATGATGATGGGTGATGATGGTGATGATGATGTGATGATGATGATGATGATGATGACGGTGTGATGATGATGGTGATGATGATGATGTGGTGTGTGATGATGATGATGGTGATGATGATGATGATGATGACGGTGTGATGATGATGGTGTGATGATGATGATGGTGTGATGATGATGATGACGGTGATGATGATGATGGTGGTGGTGATGATGTGTGTGATGATGATGATGATGATGTGATGATGATGACGGTGATGATGGTGATGATGATGATGACGGTGATGATGATGATGGTGTGATGATGATGACGGTGATGATGATGATGACGATGATGATGATGACGGTGATGATGATGACATGGTGATGTGGTGTGTGATGATGGTGTGATGATGATGACGATGATGATGACGGTGATGATGACGGTGATGATGATGAACGATGTGACGGTGATGATGATGATGGTGATGATGATGATGGTGGTGATGATGATGGATGATTGACGGTGTGATGATGATGGTGATTGATGGACGATGATGATGATGGTGATGATGACAGTGATGATGGATGATGATGGTGATGATGATGATGTTGATGATGATGATGTGTGATGATGATGATGGTGAGTACGATGATGATGGTGGTGATGATGATGATGGTGGTGATGATGATGATGGTGGTGATGATGATGATGATGGTGGATGATGATGATGACGGTGATGATGATGACGGTGTGATGATGGTGATGATGATGATGGTGATGATGACAACAACGAAGACAATAATAATAGAACCCTAAAGCTGCAGTATGGGCATTATGGCTCTAATACCCATTGTCTTAACTATTGTGCTGCTTTGTTTTAGCTTATGGATGCTTTGTGGTTCAAGAGCTTCTCAACATTCTCAAGATCCTAAGCATCATGTCGTTCACACACTGAAATGCGTGGACATGTATATTTAGGCTAAACTGAAGCATGAAGACATTTACATTTTTTGATTCACTAAATTTTTCTGGGTCTTATGTTTATTCATCTTGTTAACGTTTTTTTTTGTTTTGTTTTGTTTTTAAAGAAGGAAGCCTCATGGGGTTTTTGTTTGTTTGGTGGTTTGTTTCTGTTTTTGAAATCCTGGAGATTGATTTCCTTAGCTGACATGGTTTTTCTCTACTGTTACCTATTAGTCCTATGTAGAAAGCTAGAAATTATGTGTCTAGGGACAGGGACTAGTCAAGCTATAATTCCTCTGCAGGTAGCTAAAACAGATGGTCCCTACTTGGAAAGGTGACCATACAGTTTGTCATCTGAGTATTCAAAGTGTATGTGTATGTATATGGTGTGTGTGTATATAGTGTGTATGTATGTGTGTGTGTGTATGTGTGTGTGTACGTAGTGTGTGTGTGTATGTGTGTGTATATGGTGTGTGGTGTGTATATATGTGTGTGTGTGTGTATGTGTGTGTATATGGTGTGTATATATGTGTGTGTGTGTGTATGTGTATGTGGTGTGTACGTAGTGTGTGGTGTGTGTGTGTATGTGGTGTGTGTGTGAATATGTGTGTGTGTGTGTATGTGGTGTGTGGTGTGTGTATGTGGTGTGTGTGTGTATGTGGTGTGTGTGTGAATGTGTGTATATATGGTGTGTGTATATATGTGTGTGTATGTGGTGTGTACGTAGTGTGTGGTGTATGTGTGAATGTGTGTGTATATGGTGTGTATATGGTGTGTGTGTGTGTGTGTGGTGTGTACGTAGTGTGTGGTCTGTGTGTGTGTGTGTGTGTGTGTGTGTATATGTATGTATGTGGTGTGTTGCTGGGCATCAAGTCCAGGACCTGGTGTGCTGGACTCCCTGGCTGAGCTACACTCTTGATAGGGAAAAGAAACTGAATGATTAGGATACTTATCTTGGAATCTGAACCGAGTGCGCTAGGACAGAGATTGCCATGGGAAACTGGGCGCCGTTGTCTTCCTGTGTCACCAGCTCTACATGGTGACTCTAGGTCACACATTATACTTTTCCCTCTGGGGAAAAAAAAAGCCCTTGTGTTCAGGGCTGTAGACCGAGGCACCTGTTTGTTGTATAAATCCTAAGTTCACTCTAGACCAAGAACTCTCCCCTCGCCCCTCGGGTCTGTTATCCTGGGGAGTGAGCAGAAGGCTTCACTATACACCTTGCAGAGTATCACTCAGGCCTCCGGCTTTATCTACATACTTTGCCCTTCCCCCCTCTCACTTTGTTAGTGTTACCCCGTCTGAAGCCTTATTGTTCCATTGCTTTGTAGACACAGGAGAGCTAAGGGCTGTGAGCAGATCATCCGACCAATTCATTTCTACAGCTAGCTTATACCTTTTACTCTCAGTCCTAAGGCTCTCTAGGATTCTGGGGATGAACACTGCCTTGCTTCTTCATGTCAGCATTCTCCTCTGTGGGTTCCTGGGTTGTGCTACTTCAGCTATGCTGGGTCTTTTTCTGTTTCTCATTTACCTCCAGTCTTCTGAAAATTGCTTAAGATTTCATGACTCCCGGTTTTTGGTTGAGTGAATTTCATGTGTAAAAGACCATGTTTGAGAGGTTAAGCATTTATATCATAAGAATGATGGTTCATTTCTGAACTACTACTTTAGATTGCAGAATGACAAAGATGGTTGGTTAAAGGCATGCTGAAAAGCTCCAGCTAGATATGGAAATATAAATGTCACATGGACACCAGGCCTGTGATAGGTAACTCTTCCTTAGCTGGAGTCAACTGGCTTGCGGTGACTAGAGCAGTGTTGTAATGCGGAAAGGTCCTCTGGCTCTGGCCCTGCCCTGGGCGTGTGTGGGAGGAGTGAACGAACAGGTGCTGCAAGCCCAACATCACATCTCTTTCTGACATTACACATGCTTGAGGCAGAACCTGAGAGTCAGGAGCTAAGTCAAGGCCCATAAGCAGCTGAACATTGCTAATGATTCCATAGCCAGTATAAATTTTCTCAGGAGAAAACATTAGAACTCCCTCAGTTACAGTGTTCTCATACTTGTTTTGTCTATAGCTCCAATAATTAGAGCAATCCAGTTTCTACTAGCAGGCTGGGATGGATGAGAGGACTTCCTGAAAGTGACTAGTGTCCTGAAAGTTTATTTTTAGTTATGTATAAGATAATTGTTTTGTGCACTGATGGGTGAGGGGCTGCCTAGGTCTTGGAATTTTGTATTGTCTGCAGGTGTTGGATTCATGTTGGTGATGTTTGATCGGTGATCTTCACGTGCTATCAGTAGAACACCTGAGGAGTTCTGGATCAATAAAAACACCTGAGCTCAGATGCTCCTGGTTCCACAGTCGAGTATGGCACTGGCCATAATGGTGTTCCCTCTGCTGAGGTTTGACAGGGTTTGCACCTATGATTATACCTCCCTGCCATCTTTGCTGAATGCCGCAGCAGTATACTACTACAGACTAGCTGACCAAAAAAAAATGTGGATGTTACTTCTTTTCTCTTAGAAAGCTGGGATTAGTTCATTTCAGAAAGTTGCAGACTCACAATAATTAAACCTCAATGTTACCTAAAGAGATTTGTACACACAGAACTGTAGCTGTGTTTCTAGCAGTTCTGTTAGAAACAGTATGTGTATGTGAAACTCCCAGATAATGCAGCCTCTAGTGGAGTAAATTTAAATATAGAATGCCCTACTAATAAGAATATCCAAATTTTGTGTTTTTGCTATCTTTTAGTCATGTTGTTCAATCTGTTCTAATTCCTACTTTTTTATCATAGTTAAAAACATGAACTGTTGGTGGCTAGGTACAGGAGCTTACAGAGATAGCAGTACAGTACAGTACTCTAGGTGGCTTGCGAAGTGTACCTGCAGGTCTCTGTGTGTGTGTGAAAATGCAGCTTAGAAGGTAGAGCTCCTCAGGGGAAGGCTCTCTCCAGGACCCACTCCTTACAGAGCAGCTCTTGGCAGTTGACAGCTGCTTGGGGAGGGAGACCAGGAGTTCTTGGCTTCTCACGTCCAGACACACAGGCAACACTGGTGGGGCTTAGTGGGTTATCGGAGATAAAAAAGACTACACGAAGCTAGGAGGGGGCAGGGTGAAGGGTATATTGGGCAGTTGGAGGAGGGGGCAGGTTGAGGGGTATATGGGGCAGTTGGAGGAGGGGGCAAGTTGAGGGGTATATGGGGCAGTTGGAGGAGGGGGCAGGTTGAGGGGTATGCGGGGCAGTTGGAGGGTGAATGTAATCATGTTTATCATATATGTGTATGATTCAAGAATAAAAAGTTAAAATAAAAAGAGTATATCTTGTGCTATAAAGTTGAGGTTCTGTAAAGACTGGGGTGACTGGCTAGATGGTGAGTCCCTGGGTTTGAGGCCTAGCTGTTACACCCTGTGGTAATTAAAAAACGTTCTGCAAAACTTTTTGTTTTAGGGGTGTAGAAGTCTGGTGGTATTGTTAGTATTTTTGCTGTGAGTCCCAGAGAAACCTGTGACGTCATCTACAGAGTGCTGGTGAGATGGACAAGGTGGAAGGCTGTGTGCTGACCTAGTTCTTGGAGCCTCTCATCTGGGCAAGCCACGAGAGCATTCTGTGCATAGATTATCCAGAAATTGGGTATGATATTGTGTGCCCTTGGGCCTTTCAGATTGGTGAGGACCCAAAGTGACAAAAGTACAGGACACTGTGGTTGTGCTTCCAGCGTGATGATGGTGTGCGCAAGGTGCTTTGGCTGCTCGTAGGAAGGTATTTGTGAGAGGGCTAGGTCAGCTCCTGAGGAGCCACTGGTGTAATGAGAAGCCAAGGAGTGGGGCAGGGACTCGGAGCTGTCACTCCCACAGCTTTAGTGGGCACACGCAGCTTGAGTGTTTCTTAGCCTACTTCCTCCAAGTTTCTGTAGGTGGGGCCTGGGGTGGTGGGGCTGGGTCTCCGCTTAGGCACTTGTTATAAGGCTGCCAAGGTGTTGTCCAGGTTGTTTTCTTACCTTCCAGGCCCATGTGGTTACAGTAAAGTTCAGTCAGCACTTGGAGGGCTTCTCTTGCAGGCCTTCAGCTCCTGGAGTCATCGGCCAGCCGTGTGTCCCTGTAGTTCTGTCCTCTGGACCCAGATTTGAAGGTTAAACTTAACTGGGTAATTTTTTTATTATTATTATTAATTAGAGTAAACTATTGTCAGCTAAAATCATGCTTTCAGAATCCCCCAACATGTACAGTAACACAGACATGAGAGTGGTATGTTATTCCCAGGGCAAGGGTGATGCGGGACCTCCCATGGTACGAAGTTGCTTTTTCTTATACTGAAGTTGAGGCCTATGGTCAACGGATAAGTTGGCAGATAATGAAATACAAATGTGAACCTAGACACACCACCACTTTTCTTAGTAAATAGCTTGCACCTGCACACACTCACGCACATGTGCACACGTGCGCACACGCGCGCACGCGCGCGCGCGCGCACACACACACACACACACACACACACACCCACCCCAAATGGAATCCAGGGCCTTGCCTGTGTTAGGCAAGTCCTCTACTACTGAGCTATTTCCAGCCCTTCAAATTCATACCTACCCTAAGTGTGCGAGCCCATTGAGAATCCAGGCCCCAGAGACTGCCGCTTCTCACAATTCCCTGCAGCTCCTGAGTGATTAGGGGGATGTTGCCAGGTGTAGTTGAACTCTTCTGGGCACAGGGTGTTTTGGAGCTCATTCTTTATCTTTATATACTTTAAAAAATTTAAATCACTTTGTTTTATATTTGTCCACAGTTCATGAGACCTTCTGATTAGACTCAGAGGAGGCTGGGATGCTAGGCCATTAAAATTCACATTGAGGCATATGTTCAAGTATGTAAGGTGTCCTTTTTCCTGGCATCTGGGTATCTGGAGAACTGAATTAATAACTCAAAGATTCTTAGACACGATCACAGCAGGGAATTTCTTTGAGTCAGTAGTAGTTTCTAATTATTTTTCTAACATTTTACCACCTCTGTTTAGGGGGAGCTCTTCCCTTCCTGGTGGCAGCTGTAGTATCTTTGAAGACGGCTTGATCCGAAAACTGGCTGTAGGTGTAAGAGGGCTCCAGATGGACACTGCTCTGCCCCACACTGTACATGGTGCCCCAGATCCACACACTCAGGCCTTCATGCTTGAACAACAAGCTCTCGCCCAACTCTTCAGTGTCCCTCAGCTTTGATGAAAGCTGTCTATGGAGTAAATGGGGTTTAGTGACTGCCGTTTTCAAAACCCAACACAGACTTAGTTATGTATTCTAGGTGTTTAAGCCATTGGTAAAGATTTTTGTCACATTCACCTATTTGCCTGTTTAATTTTTAAATATTTTTATTTTATTTGCATTGGTGTTTTGCTTACATGCATGTCTGTGTATGGGCGTCAGATCCCCTGGAACTGGAGTTATGGACAGGTGTGAGCTGCCGTGGGTGCTGGGAATTGAACCCAGGTCCTCTGGAAGAGCAGCCAATGCTCTTAACTGCTGAGCCACCTCTCCGGCCCTATCCATTTAAAATGTTCTGGTTCAGCTTGTTTCTCTCGGATGGCGTCTTATACCTTAAGATGACTTGCACATAACTGATTTTAGTGGATTGTGTGCTAATTTTCAGGTCACTTTTAGAAGGGTGTTGTGTTGGAGTCCTTTGTTGTAAGTTACAGATTTCATTCCATCTAGGCAAGAAGAAAAGGAGTTTGTTAAAGAATGCGTGATAGCTGACAGTTCTGAGGGCCCTGTGGTTTAAGCTGATGGCCAAGTCCTGGGCTCTTAATAAAAGTGCTGCATTGCTCATGCCTGGCGTCAGCATGCCATCCCCACTGCAACACACTCCCTGGGCTGTTTCCAGTCGTCCCCATGCTTAGGGAAGGGTGACATTTAACTCTGCTTGTCTATTTTCTTACTGGTGACTCAGTTCCACATAGGTGTGTGTCATTGGTAGATCCCAAGTTCCCCCTTGCAGAGGAAGGGAGGGCTGGACTAGTAAGTTTTAAAGATTTAACTTAGGGCCTTATACGAGCTATTTTTAGAAGAAAGTTATTAAGCTTGGGTATATAGATGTGTCCTGCCGTTTAAACTCACTCTGAGTTCTGCTTTCCTCATAAACATCATTTCCATTCGGAGCTTAAGGTTTGCATCTTTTCCAGAGTGGATGACCAGTTGTTTCTACATTGTTTGATGACATCTGCCCCATGTGAAGTTCAGCTCGCATCTGTCTCTCTGTGTGTGTTTGTATGTATGACTGTGCTCATGACCTCAGCTCCACCCGACCATGGCAGTTAGGGTTCCACTTGTCTGTTGTGCTCATGTGGCTGTGTAGGTGAAAGAGTAAGCAAGTGTGCAGGGGAGTTCAGAGCGTTTAGTTACGAGTACACAGTCTTGCTGTTTGGGGCTTTACTTTCAGGGCTGATTTTTGCTCGTATCGCAGTAGACTTTATACACCAAGTTTAAGATTTGGGCTCTTCTGTGTTGAGGATCCTAGTAATCAGCCTGTTCTTAGCATCTCGATGTCCAGCTGTGCTGTCCAAACAGGTTGAGGTAGGTTTTTGACTAGAGAGGTGGGGCATGCTATTTACCTTTAAAGATGAACTTGACAACATTTTTGTTTCTAATGAACTTTAAAGTTTTGAGTAATTTTGTTTTATAGAAAAGTGTCAAAGATAAGAGTTTTCGTATACTCTTCACTTGGCTTCGGTTTTCCCTGTTGTTATCATCCTAAATATGATCACAGCCTTACCTTATATACATTTTGCTAAAATTGTCTGTCAGGTCAAGGACTAGTGAGTAGCTAAGTCCTGTAGCTGTTTCTGTTGTTTTTCTTTCCTGCTTTTTTATATCACCCTCTCCTTCCTTTAAACTCCTGGCTGGAGTGAGACAAGAGCCTCTCAGGGCATAGTCTGCTAGTCGTGTTATCTTCTAATTTGTGCAATAATTTTTAAATACAGGCTTCCTCCAGCTCTTCAACACCAACGAGGACTCGAAGCAGGACATCTTCATTTACAGACCAGCTTGATGACGTGATACCCAGCAGAGAGGTTAGTGTGGCATTGTGATGTACTTCTCATAGGAAGTTAACTGTAATGTTGTGATGTAACAATATTGGAAATGATTTTGACAAGTCAGTTATTTAATTTATGGCTATTGCATTTATTAATAATTCAACTGGTCTTTAAGAAAAAACACCTACAAGTGGCACTTATAGATAAATATGTCTATTTACTGTTTGGAGCTATCAGAATAATTCAGTAACACTTTGGTCAACATAGCATCATATGGGGAAAAGCCCTGTATTTTCAAGCTAGTGGTGAGAAACTGAAAAATAGCGACCAATTCCACGTAACTAGCAACTGGCGTGAAAGAGAACTGGAGAGATGGCTCAGCGGTCAAGAGCATTAGCTGCTCTTACACAGGACCCAGGTTCAGTTCAGAGCAAGCCAGTGTGTTATCATCAAGGGAATCTCCACATCACTACCACCCAGGCCAAGAAAAAGAACACTGCCAGCACTTCAGTGTCTCACTCCTCCAGATGTCAGGACCCCCTACCTCCCAAACCATTACCCACTCCTGAGCTCTTGCTCTTTCTTTTCTTTGTGGTTTACCACTTGGGTCTGCCTGATGAATACAGGTTCCAGCTAAGCATTTGGACTCTCTCCAGGTTTGACTGCCATGTGTTGCCCTGCTGCGAGCATTGCCCTGCCTTTCCTTTGGGAGACATGTGTCCGCCACTGGACATCCGCTGGAAGGAGCCATTGTCTTGAAGGACATAACTTGTTTGAACACTTTAGGAGATAATGCAGATTTCATTCCAGAGTTCCTTTTCAGGGGTGTCTAATTCTCTCTATCTCTATCTATCTCTCTGTGTTTGTGCATGTGGTGCATGCCTTGTGTGTGTAGTACCCTAGACATCCAGTAGAGGGTGATGATCTGCTGGATCTATAGTTTGAGGCAGTTGTAAGCTGTCTGAAGTGAATACTGGGAAATGAGCTCAGGTCCTCTGGAAGAACAAGTGTTCTTAACCACTGAGCATTCATCCAGCCCCCCACACCTAAAATACTTATTTATTTTTAGTTTGTGTATGTGAGAGTCTTGCATATATGGAAGTGCACCATGTATGGAAATTGCAATTTGCTTATCTGTTGGGATGATTATCCCTTTCAGGATAATATAGGGGTCCTCTTGTGAGCACCTTTCTCTTGAGGGAGCAATGCCCAGCACCACTCAAAGAAGAAAGAAGAAATTGCTGTTATAGCAACAACTTAGAAGCAACCAGATATGGAAATACAAAATCAACTTAAAGGCAGCTACTATACCATGTGAGCCCAGGATTCCTGACACCATCTAGGGCATCAAAGAGAGACCCCCCCACCTCACAACAAACACACCAAAAGAAATGAATGTGAACACTTCCCTCTAGGAACATGAGAGGCAAGTGTGTGCTTCTCGTCTTTGACATTCTAGCTATGGGTGCTAAGCAGGAGGCACAGCTACAGCAGATAGAAAATTACATCAGTCTGCAGAGGACTTATATATAGAAGACTGCAAGAATTTCAGTAAAAACTATTAGAACTGATGAGGGAAGTTTAGCAGGGTTGCAGATAAGAGATTAATTTACAAACATACATTTCTGTGGAAGCTCAGAGTGAATTAACACACAGAGGAGGTATTCAACAGGACCCAGCTCTGGTTTGTGGTAAGAACAAGGTAGGAGTGGAGGGAACTTGCTCACACAAACAGGAGAGTGATTAAAACCCACAGCCAGCATCTAGAGTGTTAAAAGACTTAACATTAAAAAAGTTTATTATTTTATCTATTTTGTGAGTGTGAGATGTGTATGCGCGTGTGCGCACCTGTTGTAAGTGAAATCCTCACCCACTCGTGTGTCCCCAGCCACAGCTTCCGGCCCAGAGGAGCGGCCACTCTGCCACAGGAGTGGGGGATGGTGGTGGGGACATGGATATGACACCAGTGTAGGGGTCCGCAGTTCTTACTGCCTTCCCAACCCTGTCTTTGGTGGAGCCCTGTGAGTCTGGAGTGTACAAACTCGGGACGAAAACAGAAGGGAAAAGGCTATAAATAAAAAGAAATTTAAAAGTTACTGGAAATTAGGAGCAGTTTCCCAGGGAATTTAAGGGATACCCTTTAAAGAGTTGGAGGCTGTGGAGGCCGTGCAGGCTGCCTGCTGTGCCCAGCCTCCACTGGAAGACTGGTGGTCAGATCACGCTGTGAATTAGCTTACTAATGCACCCTTTCTGTGCCAGAGACACAGGTGGAAAAGATAGAACTTGTTTCTCTTGTCAGTGAGAAGTGTATCTGGGGGTCACAAGCATGGTAGGTATCTCTAGGCCAAGGGGCTGAAACTGGTTCTGAAAGGCTTGGGTTGAGACCAAGGGCAGCTGTTTTCAATGCAGCTCTGTAAGAATGAAAGCCTGCGCAGTGCAGTTCCCCCAGGGGGCATATTAGGCTGGTACACATAGCTGCATAGAAACGAGGGAGATGCTGCACATGCTTCAGTGTAGGCATTTTCTCAAGTTTCTCTGTGGACGGATTGAGAGGGACTGGAAGTGTTCTGTGCCGGTCAGTTAGAGCATGTGCCGTGAGCAGCCGCTGCAGCTAAGATGGCTCTCCTGGCTTCTGTATTAGCTGCTGCTAACTGCTGCCCAGGGCTCCCAGAGGCTTCTGTCTTTGGGGAGGCTTCATGATTAAGAACTAAATCACACCTCTGGTGGCCTTAGTGACTGAGCTTGCAATGGCTCACGGGCCATCGAATCTGACCTAAGCTGGAGCCCTGGGAATCAGGTTAAGTGGGTGAGGAGGGAGGGTCACAGAAGGAACGAGAAAGACAATACCTTTCTCAAAATAAGCCTGCAAAGGAAATTCTAAAAGAAACACCAAGAAGGCAGCCATCAAAACTAGACACTGAGGTGGGAGTTTATCTGAGGTGAACTTAAAAGAGTAGAGTGGTCTAGAAATCATTTTCTTAAAAATCAACATGTTGTGAGAACAACTGAGACCAAACATAATTAGACTAGGCAGATACGAAAAAGCTAATTAGAAATTTTGGAGAAGGGGGAAAAAGGATGTCAGTTTGTCAATTACAATAAAACTAAGGGAAAAATAGTGATTTCAGAAAAATTGCCGACTACCCTATCACAGACAGACACAGTTGCGGAGGGAATGGCATGGAGGGTAGGTTGGAATCCTGCTTCAGGATTCATGCATGTCGGGCACATACCTCCAGTCAGTGCTCGTGCGGTGCGACTTCCCTGTGGACCACACAGAAGAGGTGAATTAGCTTTTAGCCATTTTAGATTATAATTTAAGCAGAGTTTGGAGAAATTGAGTTGCTGGAATCTTTCTGAGTGTTGGAGAAGACGGTTTGCTTTCTGTTTGTTTGGTGTTGGGATGGAGCCTGTGGCTTTGCACCTGTTGTGCAGCCAGCTCTGCAGCCGAGAGCTGGTGCTGGTGAGACCCGCATGCGTATAGACGCCAACAAGGACAGGGCAGGAGAACAGCTTGTTACTGCTTTGCTTTGAGGAGCGCAAGGCTTGGTCTGTACTGCTTACTTTTGTTTGATAGCCTTTTGAAACGTCGGTCACCATTTCTTTATGATGAACATCAAGCTTCGGTAGTGGTCTCCAAAGTTTACATATATTCTTTTTTGAACTTTCATTTTTTTTACTTGCATCCCATGCTTTTGTTTTAAAAAATTAACTTGGGAAGCCTAAGAGAAGTGAATCTGTACAGATTTCAACTTAAAAGCTATACTCAAAGAATGGCCTTCTAACTACCCCAGAGTCAGATCTTCAGAAAATTTGGTTGGGACTCTTAGAGCCAGTCAGGCCAGAGTTTTATACACAGTTGGTAGGAACCTTTAGAGTTTAGTATAGTAAGTTCTTGGATTCTACTATAGTCATCAATATTACAAAAAAAGAGCTTTTTAAAAAATCTGTGTCTTGGGCTTGGGAGACAGCTCAGTCGGTAAAATACTTGTCCAAACATGAAGATTTAACTTTGGAGCCAGTTGTGAGGTCGTATGCATGTGATCTAGAGCTGGGGAGGCAGAGACTGGGGGTCCCTGAGGCTGGCCGGGTGGCCAGTCCTGCCAAATTGGTAAGTTTCAGTTCAATGAGAGACTAGGGGGAACAAGAGGCAGGAGAGTCGGTAGTTCAGAGTCATCCTTGGCTACATAGTAAGCTTGAGGCCAGCCTGAACTACATGAGAGCCTGTTTTAAAACACCAGCTGGACCAAACACACTGGAAGTTTATCTGTCTGTAACTATGGTGGTCTCTAGTGTAGTTCTGGGTGAAGAATTAGCGAAGGCTTTAGTCAGTATTTTGTACAGTAAAATTCCAAGGGAAAAGTGTATGTTTTAAAACTTTTACATATACTTATTTTCAGACATGTCCTTTACAGGATACATAATTTATTGTATATTATGTACTGTGTTATACAGAGTATATTACACCTTATTATATATTTTTTCTTAAAACAACTGCCCTCGATATTTTACTGAATTTTTTTTGCATTTTCATTTTGTGATAATTAAATAGACACAGGAGAGTATAAAATAAAAACTTGAGGGCAGCTTGTATATCCTCTCTCCAGTTTCCTAGAGTAGTAGCATGTATAATTATACTATGGTGTCCAAAAAAGCAGTTACCATTGAGAAGTCTCTGACACCCACAGAGCTCCTATTCAGATCCTATTTGTCTTACACATACTGATCCGTGTGCTTGCGTGTGTGTTAATAATCTGTGCAGTTTTACAACCTGTGCAGTCTGCCATCAAGAGGGTCTAGGGGAGTAGCTCAGTGTGTACAGCACTGTGTGGGGACTGTAGTTGGGTTTCCCCAGAACCCACACAAAAGCCAGGCAAGTGTGGTGGCTGCTTGAAATCCCAGCAGTTGGCAGACAAAGGTGGGATCCCTGCGGCCAGCTGGCCAGTTGTAGACTCGCTGGAATTGGCAAGCTCCAAACACCGGGAAAGACCTTGATTCACTAAAGTGGAGAGTGATCAAGAAAGACAACTGATGTTAACATACATATGTAAAATAAATCATTTTAAATAAAATTTGATATATATCTGATTCATTATGTCAGTATTTTGGTGCAACAGCTTCTGGGAGAAAAGAATATCAAACAAACTAGTGTTACAGAGTTTGTCTGATTCATAAGTTTCTTATGTATGTACTTTTGATAAAAGTAATTTTGTATAAGTATTAATCAGTTTTTTGTGTGTGTTTTATCATTCCTGTATACTTCAGTGCTATCTTTAAGAATCTAAAGAATTCATTTTAGTATTTAGAAGTCATCTAAAGTATTCACCTTAGTATCATGCTAAGGATTTGTTGTTTACAGAGACATGACTGACATGAAAGTTTTCTGTATCTGGCACACATCACTCAGTGAGTGGAGGCTGAGTGCAGACCTGTGCAGCTGGCAGCAGTGGGGTTAGCTACACCCTGTACCCATCACCTCCTCAAGTTCCTCCTGCTTTTGTTTTGCTGTTGCTGCTGGTGAGGAAGAGGAGGAGGAAGATGGTGTCCGGTGAGAAGAGTTACCTTCAGGTCTATGATGTAGCCTCCCAGAAACATTTGAGTATACAGTATTGTTAGCTGTGGGCACTATACTCTGTACATCTTGAAGGCTTCTTTATCGCACATCACTGACACTGCACGTTTGTGCATTGTTTGTACTGGAATGGATCTTTATGCCAGGTTGCCAGATATGCTGGGTGCTGTGATGCCCGCTGCAGACATTCTGTGTATGCCAGTTAGCAAGTGGCTTCCAAGTTGGCCATTGAAATTCTAAACTCAACAGTTCATCCCATTCCTGATCATTCCCAGCAACTTACTGTTTCTTCTGAGGATGGATGATCATCACGATGGTGGCATTGTAGTGTCACATGTTGCGCTGAGATCACTTTGGAATATGCCATGACTTGTATTTCATCATTTGTTTTGTTTTTGAACCTCTGCTCATTACACTTACTGATGACTCATTACACAGCTTCTAGCCGGGATGGTAGCAGAACCTGCCTTTCTGTCTGAGTATACTGTCTTTGCTTTGGATTCCTGCAGACAGCCTAAAACACAGAGTGCCAGTGTGGTGAGTCCTTCACCGCTTTCTGCATTCCCTTGTGGGGAAGCACAGTTGGGCATTTGTAGCAGCAAGTCTCGTGGCTTATCTTACTGACCCTCAGCGTGTCTCAGTGTCTTGTTCTAACCCTGCTCTAAATAAAACCTCAAAAGAACGGATTGCTGAGTTGGTGGCTGGCTGCTTCCTGGTAACTAACAGCACCACAGTAACGTTCTCCCTTCCCTCTAATGTAGTAAAGGCGACCTGCACTTGTTAGAACTAGCACTTCAGTTTTACCTCTTGGAAATGTTTGCTTACACTGAAAAACCCAATTATTAGAAATCTATCTTACTGTTGGGAGGAAGTGAAGAGTATTTGAGATGTGACTGACATTTTTAAGTAAAACAAGTCATTGTGTAAATCAGTAATTAACAACATTGTATAGGTGGGTGGATTCTATTATAGAATACTCATTTCTTCATTTTGAAACTATAGGTAAGAAGTAAATACATTGTATTTTGCAATTACTACTTTTTTGAATATGAAAGGAAAGAGTTGTCTCATTTTTTAAATGGATGACTTTACATAATTTTTACATAGAGTTTATTTGGAGAAAGCAGACATTTTTCTGTTTGGAGTATCTGGTAAATTGCTGATTTAATAAATTAAAATGTAGCAGTGTTCACTCACTAAGAATAGCTTTTGGTGTTCCCTTGGAGGATGACTGAACTGAGTTTGCCGTTTTCTAAATACTGAGAGTTGGTTTAACTTGGTAGCTAGTGGTAGAAACAGAACATTTCTGTTCTTAAACCAGATGGCCAGTGAAGGCTTGGTGTTCACGGCCAGTAGTAGTCTCCAGTTCTGTTCTAAACTTGGGTCTGGAGAAGAAAGCAGCTTAGAGTCAAGATGGATGTCAAGTGACATGTGGAGGCTGCTTTCTCTCTGGCTCTGGCTACAGGGGCTGCTTACTGTTTACGAAGAGATTTGAGGCTGAATCAGGAGTCCCAGTGACACAGATTCACCAGTTTACTTAAAAAAAAAAGTAGATGTCCTGTATATTGCATATAGGAGTAATGGAAATTAAAAGACACACCTGTCTTGAGTACAGTATATAAAATAATTTCCTTTCAACTCCTAGTCTATGGGCAAAAAAGCTATAAGGTAAAAGTGAGTGTTTTAAATTATTTAGAAATAAACTTAAGTAGACTAAAAAAACCTAATCTCATAAATTTTATATATTCATGATAAAAACTTAGATCTGACCATGAGACAAAGGGAAACTACAGAATAGTTATTTGGTATAATAATAAAAATTTAGTGAAGATTAATTACAAGTTCATCAAGTGCTAAGTTTTCCTTAAATTTAGTTCTTTAAAGGTTTTATTTTATTTGTTTATTTACTTATTTACTGGGGAGGGGTAGGATCTCTCTATTATTAGCTCTGATTATCCTGGAACTTGCTATGTAGACCATTCTGGCCTCAAACTCACAGAGATCTACCTGCCTTCTGAGTGCCAGGGTTAAAGACATGACACCTGTCTTAATTTAGTTTTTAAAAACATATTTCTCTCTTTACTCTTAAAAATGGCTGTATTCTTAGTGCTTGGTGGTCAGAAATGGTTATAGAAAGATTGAAACAGATATAATTGAGAAGATACAGGAAAAATATAATTTAAGACAGATTTGGCGGAGAGGCTGCAGTGCTTCTGAAGCAGCCGAAGGGATCTTCCTTTGTCTAAGGATCGCCTCCAGTGAGAGTTAGTGACCTTGAGCAGAGTGGGTTCTTCCCTCCCTCTTGGAGGAGGACTGTAAGAGTTCTTATGCTGCAGGAAGTGTCTGGGCCCGGATTTAACAAGCGGTTATTGAGAGCTCTCTGTTAGGCTTTAAAATGTCAGGTGCTGCAGACCTAGATGAGAGTGATGGTGTCCTGCCCGCTGAGAGCTGCTGCTTTAACGTAGAGACAGAGATTTCAGTGTGTATGTAGAAAACAAGCAGCACAGAGAGTGCCTGGGGCCTCCAGGTGAGCCGAAGGGGCTTCACAAGGAAGGATTTATGAAAGCTGACAGCTGAACCAGGCAGAAAGGAAGACTACAGACAGTGGCACAAATCTCAGGCTTTGCTTCTGGAGAGCCCTGGTTTAAATTTACACGGTGTATTAGGCCAAGTAAGTATAGCTAAACTATACTTCTTACTTGGTATAATATAGTATTTACATTTAAAAATATTTTCAAGGCTATGATGGTTATGCATGCCTGTAATCTCAGCATTCAGGAAGTGAAGGAGGGAAGATTAGGAGCTCAAGGCCAGCCTCAGCAGCATAGTGAATTTCAGACCAATTTGGACTGCGTGAGATCTTGTCTTAAAACAAACAAGCAAACAAAAAAATCCAAAGAAAAGAAAGTTTTAAGAATTGTTTTAAGGGCTGGAGAGATGGCTCAGTGGTTAAGAGCACTGGCTGTTCTCGCAGAGGTCGTTAAGTTCAAGTCCCAGCAACCACAGGTTGGCTCACAGCCATCTGTATTGGGGTCTGGTGTCCTATCCTGGCACACAGGTGTACATGCAGGTAGAGCACTCATACATAAATTAAAAAAGATCGTTTTTTGTTTTTGTTGTTGTTTTTTGTTTTGTTTTGTTTTTTTGTTCAAGACAGATGTGGCTGCTGAGAATGGAACTGAACTGCAGTCCTCTGCATCAGCACTGTGCACTCTTAATCACGGTGCCCTTGCTCCACTTTCTTAAACGAAGGGTCACATGAGGCCATTGCCATGGAATACAATGTATTTGAGCATATCTCACCTCGTACCCCACTCCACTCCCATCGTCTCATGTGATATTTTCAGTTTTAAAAACAGAAGAACATAGCCAGGCAGTGGTGACACACGCCTCTAATCCCAGCACTCGGGAGGCAGAGGCAGGTGGATCTTTGTGAGTTTGAGGCCAGCCTGGTCTACAGAGTGAGTTCCAGGACAGCCAGAGTTACAACAGTGAACCCTGTGTTTTGAGGGGTGGAGGGAAGAATCCCAGGGCTTCATGCATTCTAGGAAATCAAGGTAATCAGTCTACCAACTGAGCTACGCCCCTCGAAAAAAACAAAAAATAGTAATAATGGCATATGAGTAATATTTCCTCTCACCACGTGTCCAGTCCCCAGTGTTAACAGTTGATAGCTCGTATCCATCCTTGGTGTCTGTTGTCACCCGTTTTCACTCTTCAAGTCCACATTGTTCCCATCCTCCACACAGACACCCCACTGCCTAAAGCTGGGGTGGTGGTGCACATTTGTAACCCAGCACTTGCAGAACCGAGGTGGACAGGATCCTTTGAACCTAGAAGTTTAAGACTAGCTTGGGCAACGTAGTGAGACCCCATTTCGTAAAAGAAGAATGCCAAAGAAACCCTCCATTTGTAAATATTTTGCTTTATTTACTGAAAAATAAGGTTAAAATATGTGACACAATAAATTTATAATATCCAAAGATTAATTTGTTATTATTCAATACTAGTTTATCTTCAGAAACTTAAGAATAGTTTTGATAAACCTCCCATCTCTCCTTTGATCTTTCCTTGGGGTCGCTGTAAAGGCAGAGGCGATGTAGCACTTACCTCACTGCCAGGTTACTGGGGCAGTGACTGCTGGGGGTGGGTGCTGTTGCGTAACACAGAGACAAAGAGACGGTTATCCCGTGAGCTACTTGTGTGGAAGCGATGTGTCTGCATGCAGTATAGACCTCTGACTAAGAACCCTGAGCGTTGTCTGCAGTTCATGGCATGAGGCAATCTTGGAGCGCTGGGCACCAACAGAAGAAAACAGTCGGGACATGTGGAAGAAGTTTTCATTAGAACTTTTTCTGAAAATGTTTGCACTGGTTTCATATAAATTGCTGACTTCAAATGAATTAGGCATTTCAATTTCTTCTTTTTTAAAATAGCTTTGGCCAAATAATTCTTACTTGAGTGTGATTTTTACTGTAGGGAACAGTCAACATGATTTCTTTTTGGATAGTCTTCTATTTGAGTGAGCTCTGCTGACTGACCACCTGTTGGTTTTTGTCACTGGGATGAGGTTGGGGGCATAAGGGAAAGAGAGCTGTGTGATTAGCTTGAGACGCGTTTGCCAATCACTCATCTTTGCCGTTCACTGTCATGCTTTACAGCAGAGTGACTTTCTGAAATTCTTAACCACACTACTTTTGCCCTGCATGCAAATATTCTAATAAACAATTACTAATTTTGCTCAGTAGGTGAAAGTGTTACTAGGTCTTAATATTTTATTTTTAGCAGTTTTAAAACTTTAGTTTTATGTTCTCTTTTTTATGTTTTTTTTTTCTGGTTCTTAGAATGCGTCAACTCCAGCTGCCAGGTCTCCAGATGGCGTTAATAGAAGTGAGCTGTCCTCTCCTCAGGTTAGTTACTAATCTGTCCTTCCCGAGTGTCGGCTGTCTGCTGTTCCTGCCTGGAAGGGCGACGTCAGGTGCTAAGGGTTTTCTCTCTGAGGCCACATGACAACTTTGCTAGGGCAGGGCTGTCACTGTTGCTGTTCACAGAGATTAGGCATGCTGCAAAGGGACCTTTTTCCTGTAGCTTCGTGTTCCGCTCTGTTGAACTCCCCGTCCTTGCCACTTACAGATACAGATTGGCATTCAGGGAACAATGTCTCTGTTCTAGCATGTTCTATCAGTAGAACGATAGCTAATCCAAAAAGTCCCAGCCTATGGGTTTTCTTTTATGGTGTCTGTTACCAACATTTTTGAGTCTCAGAAAAGCTAAATTAAAACAATATTAATTAAAAAATAACAGTTTCAATATGTAATAGAAAAGTATTACATATTCATCCTACAAGTACACCTTTGTGCTCAGGACAGACAAAGTGGTAAAGGTGCTTGTCACTGAGCTGGTGGTCTGGGTTTGATTCCTGCGACCACTGCAGGGAGGGAATGACTTCTGCAAGTTGTCCTCTGACTTATGTGCTCTACCTCCTTAGGTGCACAAATAAAATAATAGATACAATAAAAAATAAAACCAGCAACGCCAACACAAAGCCCTAGAACCAGAAGTTATTACTGCTCTAAAAGCCTTTGGCTCCCTTCTGTGCCCCACCCCCATGTTTCCTTCCCTCCTCCCTCCCTCCATGCCTCTCATCCTCCCTTCCTTTCTTTTGTTTCTTTACACAGTCTTACATCTCACCTTGACTAGAGCTTCTGTGTAAGCCAGGCTGCCCTCAAGCTAGTGGCGGCCCTGCCTCCCTCTGTTACAGTGTGAGCCACCGTGCCCAGCGTGTCTAGCGCTTCTGTTTCATAATCCATGAGTTTATATTGTTGCTATGATTTCAGACCATTTTTATTGCTTTCTAGTATTCCAATGATGAATAAGACAGTTTAAAAACTATTAGTAGACCAATTTGACTTGGGGGTCATTTCAAATAATGTCTTTTTCCCGCATTTTTGCTGGTGCGTGTGTAGGGATGGAATTGCTGGCTCAGGCAGCTGCTTCTGTTTAGCTTCAGCCACAGCTGGCAGGTCTTCACCGTGAATTACTCCACATCTTCATGCTGTGTGTTCCCATCGTCTCTCTGTTTTAACTGGCTGTTTTGGAACTCACTCTGTAGACCAGGCTGACCTCAAACTCAGAAATCCACCTGCCTCTGCCTCCCAAGTGCTGGGATTAAAGATGTGCACCACCACTAACATCACCACCAACACCAACACCGCCCCATAGTTTTAATTAACCATCTTTTGGACATAGTAGAGTGTTTTACACTTCAGTGGGTTTTAATTTATATTTGAGAAGCTGAACATTTTTGTCTGGTTTTACTGTTACACTCAACAAAGCCTGGGTGTGGTAGGAAGGAAGGAGGGAAGGTTGGATGTCAGGTGAAAGTAGTGTCGACCCTAGGTGAGCATGAGTTCTTAACACAGAGTAGCCTGGTACTCCTCACAGCCTCCTCGTGAGAGCGGTGCCACTGTCTTCATCTGTAGGTGGAGACAGGCAGAAAGAGGGTGTATCACTTAATCAGAGCCACAGAGGAGCTAAGTATGATCCTATAGCCAATGACCTGAGATCTTACTTTTTTTAAAGATTTATTTATTTTATTTATATGAGCGCTCTATCTGCAGGTGTACCTGCATGTCAGAAGAAGGCATCTGATCCCATTGTAGACAGTAAGCCACCATGTGGTTGCTGGGAATTGAACTCAGGACCTCTGGAATAGCAGTCAGTGCTCTTAACCACTGAGCTATGTTCTAGCCTGCCCTAGATGAGCCACCATGTGGGTGCTGGGAATTGAACTCAGGACCTCTGGAAGAACAATCAGTGCTCTTAACTACTGAGCCATGTCTCCAGCCTGCCCTTAGATCTTCTAACCAGAAGAGTGTGTGCTCTGCCAATGAGCTATATCCACCACCTTGATCATTTGTGCATCATGATGATTTGAAAACAAACCAGAAGTACAGAATACTATGACACAAAAACTAAATCCACCCCAAGCTCTACCACATGAAGACTCTGCTTATCTCTGTGTGTGTCTGTCCTTCGTGACTTGTTCTGATGGCATCTATGAAAGTGTACATAGAAATCAGGAAGTATTTATAAACAAGTAAAAATGAACTCATGATATGCTTACTGCTTTCTGACTGATCTTTCCCATTTAGAATGCACCGTGAACTCCAGTATACACTCTGCAGTGTGTTCTCTCTGTGAACACTTTGGTGGTTTCCAGGCTGTGCCCGAGTTCATAGGAAGGGACTCCAGCAGAGCACATCACTGGTCCACTGCACTCCATTTCCCTTTAAATGGAACTGCTCATCAATGCATTACCCTCCCTCAGCCCATTTTCCTTCTTTGTTGAAAAGAAGGATCTGGAATCATTAACCCCATGAAATCTCACCAGATAAAACTGACTTGACTTGAGCTCTTCCCCTCACACTTCGCCCTGGGTGCCCACACTTTTAGTCACGGTGTGTTGTTAAAGAGTCTGACAGGTGGGTATATAAGACATACAGCATCCCTGCAGGGTCAGCCTGCTAAACATGGTTCCTTTAGTATGGATGGGCAAACTGAAGAAAGTGACTTCATGAAGTTCCTTGTATTGCAAAGCAACAGGCACGAGAGTTAGAGGCCACTCCTCTGACCCCAGGTCCAAAGCTTTTACAGAAATTGCTAGTGTCTTTCATTTTTCAGAAAATAGTGTTTTGTGTTACTTATCTGGAAGCCAGATTGAATTTGTTAGAGCTTTTAGCAGACCACACTGGTGGCAGTGTATCCAAGTGTGGTATTTTAACTCGTGCTCTGTTGGGCTCTGGTTACAGTCTGGTGATACGCAGACATTTGCGCAGAAGCTCCAGCTCCGAGTACCTTCAGTGGAGTCTCTGTTTCGAAGTCCCATAAAGGAGTCTCTATTCCGGTCTTCTAAGGAATCTTTGGTACGAACATCTTCCAGAGAGTCTCTGAACCAACTCGACCTGGACTGTTCCCCCACCTTTGATCCACCTTCCGACATGGAGAGCGAGGCTGAGGATGCACCGTGGAGTTCAGACAGCCTCAGCAGAGAGCAGCTGCTTCAGCGGCTGCGAAGAATGGAGCGAAGCTTAAGTAGCTACAGAGGGAAATACTCCGAGGTAGGGTGGGCTCTGGCTCGTGCGGACACCTCCCTTCTGTTTGCTCTGTCATTCATATCGCTGTGCTGCTCTCATCCCCAGTCTGGCTGACCCCAGTCCTGGTCACTGAGGGCAGGTGGTTTGTGGTACAGATGCCTTTCAACAGACTGACGTTTTGGAGATGGTTGTGTACAGCCTTCTGATTTTCATATTCTCTGCGGTGCCTATGGGCTCCTAGGGCGGAGGTCATTCTGTCTTTTCTATTCCCCATCTTACTCATCCCTGACTAGAGGAGCTTCAAAACGACAGTAGCTCTCGTGAGAGCTGTGCGTAGGTAGTGTGATGACCTCAAAGATTGGGCTCTTTATCATTGTACCAATATTTAAATTAAAACTCTTGTTATATATTGTGTCCTTGTGCGTGTATGAATGTGTGCCATAGCATGGGAGGAGAGCTTAGAGGACTTCTTGGAGGAATTGGTTTGCTCGATCCACCAGTTGGATCGGGACTGGATTCAGGCAGTCAGACACAAGTGCCCGTACCCACTGAGCTGTCTTGCCAGGCTCAGTTTTTTTTTTTTCACATTTTAAAATTTTTGCCTAACATGAATCTTTTAAAAAAAATTTTTTATGTGTATGAATGTTTTGTTTGTACGTCTGTCTGTGTACCATTTGTATGCTTGATGCTCTTGGAGGCCAAACTCTGGACCTGGAGTCATGATATGGATAGCTGTGAGCTGCCATGTGGGTGCTGGGAATTGAACCCGGGTTCTCTGAAAGACCAGCCAGTGCTCTTAACCACTGAGCCATCACTCTAGCCCTCTAACATGAATCTTTTTTGGTTTTTTGAGACAAGATTTCTCTGTGTAGCTTGCCTGGCTGTTCTGGAACTCAGTCTGTGGACCAGGGTAGCCACAAACTCAAGATTTCTGCCTTCTGCCTCCCAAATGTTGGCGTTAAAGCTGTGCACCACCACTGCCCAGCTCCAACATGGATCTTAACTACTGAGTTCTTGAGCTTACTTGAGGACTCTTGGTGTAGGGGGGAGTGAGTAGTGTGCACTACTCGTCTCCCCAAGTCTCTTTGTGTCAAGTGTGTGTGAGAAATTCTTCTTCAGGAAGCCTTTGTGTCCTGGCTTTTGTTTTTCATATTCAGTGTGCCACATTTTATTTTGACATGGCTAGTAAATAAATGTCATATTCAATTTTGATGAATATTATACTTCGGGGTTAGGGTGTGAAGTTATTCCAAGTTTTGCTATCTGTGTAGCTAGTCTACCTATACTCCCCAAACCAAAATGAAATGAAAACCTTGATGAAATACAGAAATTACCTTTTTATTAAAACTCTAAAATGCTGGCAAAATAGAAGGGAATCCCTTGGCCCTGGAGAGGTAAATGGGGCATTGGAGCCAGGAATCTCTCTTCTAGCTGTGGTACTAGGTAATTTTTTTCTTCAATTATTTTTAAGTATTATTTTTATTTCTACTAATGCTAATATTGGTCTTTATCTGTTTATCTTTATGCTACTTTTATAGATTAATTTATGGTTTTAGGTCTGAAGCTGGAGAAACAATATAGTTAGTATTTAAGTATGCCAGATACTGTTTTACATTTATAACATTTAATTTTGTACCATCCTTAAGAAACACATGTAAATTTGCTTATCATGTGGGGATCCGTAGAGATGGAGTAACTTGCTTAAGGCCACATTGGTAGCAGCCGATAGAGTGAGTCTGTGTGGTTCTAAGTTGCTCTGGTTGCTCTTTCATTGTAGGCTGTCTTAGAGTCAAGCTTTTTCAGGAAGAGAGACTGCAAAGCCCTTGTGTCTGCGTCTCCTTGCTGCTGTAGTGCCTAGAATGAAGTAGCTGTTGAGTGGCATCTCATTCTTGAGCTGTCTCCTCCCACCGCACCTCTTTGAGCGCCGGTGGTCTTTCAGCCTAGAGTTAATAAGGGGAGTCCTACTCCCAAGCGGAATTGTTTCCAGATTCTCAGATGTGTTCCTAGACTAACTTCTCCCTTCCTTCGTTGACTGTCTCTTGACTCCGACATCAGCAGTGACATTTAGGGGCACACGTCATCTCTCCAGGGAAAATGAAGATCCTTTTCCTAGGCGGTGCTTCCCACAGCTGTGCTGTGCTCAGACGCGGCCCTGGCTGGGCGGGCTAGGCTGGTGTGTTAGTGCAGCATCCAGCTGTGTGAGACTTAGAGGGTAAAAGGTACGACTCCATTCCTCAAGTTGTATAGGACGTTTATCCTATTTAGGGTGAGGGCTGGAACTACTCGTGTCTGTCTGTTGGTTATGCATTTCTTTAATCAGGTTTTTATTATTATTTTGTTTAGTATTGTAGTCCAAAATAAAAAAATGTCACCCGTAGAGCTTCTTAAAATAGATTCCTGTCTCTCCACTGTGTCCCTCCATTCTCAGTGAGTCAGTTTTGGGTTAGGCCCCAGAATTTGTTTCTAGCAAACGCTGTGGGAGTTGTAGTCAGTCCATGACTACAGTTGGGGAGCCTCCCACTTTCGGGCAAGTCTGCTGCAGTTCTCACCTGTAAATCAGGTGATGAGATCTAAAGAGTGCGTGGTGATTCCCTGTGGCTCAGTCAGCTTACAACTTAAATTTTAGAGATAGTCTTGGGAGTTAGTGTGGCTGGATTGAATTAGGTGGGATTATCTGTGTCGGACAGTGGTTGGGCTTTGCATTTCTAAAGGGAAGAGTTTTAGCAGCATTTAGAATAATGAACTGTACTTATTGAGAAGTAACTAATGTTACAGTTGTGTTTGTTTTAGCTCGTCACTGCATATCAGACTCTTCAGAGAGAGAAGAAGAAGCTCCAGGTGAGTGGTTTGTTAACACTTGTTGAGTCATATGTGATTCTAAAGTTAGAAAAGTTCTCACAGGACTTACTCTCCTTTTAAAGTATTCTGTGTAGTTCCAGATTTAACCCACTTTACTGTTAGTAGAGGTTTGATATAGAGTGATGGAGACCCAGAGATGTTTCCCTTGCATCCTGGTTTCCTTGGGTTCCAGGTCCCCACTGTTGAAGAGATCCGGATTTAAGAGTGCCTCTCTCAGGCCCCCTTCCTGGCGTCTCAGTGTGCAAGCTCCTCCCTGTTAGTGCAGACACTCGAGTCACACAGCCTTCATTATCCAGTGCTTGGGATTATTCTTAAACGCCAGCTACTGATTGGTTTGATATTTGGATATAACTTTACATGAAACTGATCTCCAAGTTTATTGACTGTTCTAGTGGCCATGTCCCCTTGGCCCTTTGAGCTTTTGGTAGCCCTTCTCTCCATCAGCTCTGCCCCGATTTCTGCCACATTTGTTCCTGGAACTCATTATCTGCTCTCTTGTCACCACTGCCACTCACTGCTGCTACTCACTGCTGCCCCACTGTGTGTCACCGCTGCCACTCACCGCTGCCTCACTGTGCCACCTCAGCCATCTCTTCTTCTTGGCCAGCTCAATGCTCTTAACTTATGATAAAGACCAAAAGTAGGCAAGGCAAGCCCAGCAACCAGAGTCCTGCAGCCAAGCCTGATGCAGCACCAGGGCAGCCCAGGAGGAGCCACACAGTGTATCTGCACCAGTTATAACAGATCTTCATGCAGAATTGTATTAGTCGTGGCAAATGAGGGACCACATCTACACCATCACAGCCCCTCAAGAATGAGAAACTGTATTTGTACCAATCATACCTTTCTGCTGGGTCATTAGGGGAAACATTCTCCTTCATGCAAATGGATACAGGTCAACTACAGTTCACCAAGGTTTGTGGGGACAAAAAAAATCCAGCACAAACTAAAACCATCGTGGCTGGAACCCAGACCTTCAGGAGCCACGGTATGCTTTGTCCCCAAGCTCCTGTGTACCTGAGAAGTGTTCGGAATAGCTGGTGCTTGGCTAATGGTTTCTCACTGACCCTGGGTAAGCTTTCACTATCAGGGAAGGGTCTAAATCTGCCCGTATGGGCAGCCCATTGCCCCAGCTCCCAACATTTCAGCTTGTTTAAGCACTAAGTGTGCTTATAATAAAAAATAATAATAATAAAAGTTTATCTTTAAGCTTAACAGGTGCCTCCAGGAGAGCTGGATCCCTCTAATCTGTATCACTATACAGACATTTGCCTGCCTGGATCCTCACTTCTGTTGTTGTTAGACACACAAACTGAGAGCTACAATTACCTCATTTCTTTTGATTTCCTGAGACAGGGTCTCTAGCCATCCTCCTGACTCAGCTTCCTGAGTGCTGAGATTGCAGGCTTGTGCCATCGCTCACCTTAGTTCTTTACCTCTGTGTCCTCGTGATGGACGAGAGCACAGTCAGTCTGTTTCCATGAACTGTACTAGTGAAAGCACCTTGCCACCCTCCAAAGTGTGAAGCATGCATCTTTTAGTAGGTTACTCTTTTAACTTGATTACATTTTTAAAATTAACTATTATTTTTTATGAGTATGTTTTGCCTGCATGCCTCTGTATGACCACGTGTGTGCCCGGTTCCAGCAGAGACCAGCAGAGAGCGTCATATCCTCTGAGCTGGAGTTACAGATGGCTGTGAGCTGCCACGTGGGTGCTGAGAATTGAACCAGGTCCTTTGGAAGAGCAGCTAGTGCTCTTAACCACTGAGCAGTCTCAATCTTTCGCTTGATTTCTTTTTAATGGGCAATTACTAATTTAATCATCTGTAATCCTGTTCATAAGAATTAGATTCTTTTAAAGAAAAGTTTTATTTTATATAAACCTTTACAATAAGATAATAATTAACATGCTTTATGTACTCTAAGTTATAGTGAAATCATTTGCTTCTGAAGCTTGAGTTTACTTTAAAATTTTCTGTTGTTAGTTAATACACCGTTAAGTTTGTAGTTTGATTCTATGTCTGTGCATTTTAGTAAATGTAACTACGTACATAGCCAGAATGCAGAGTAGCTCTGTGCCTTCATATTTTAGTTGTTAACAGATTTCCCACATTGCCATAGCCTTAATTTTTTACTTTTTAAAACGAATATGCCATGTAGCTATTTAACTAACTTTTTTTTTTTTTTTAATTAAAGGGTATATTGAGTCAGAGTCAAGATAAATCACTTCGGAGAATTTCAGAATTAAGAGAGGTGAGTCTAGTTATTGGTAATTTAAGAACAGTAATTTAATCTCTTAGTTTAGTAGAGAAGTTACATGTGCTAGGCTGGCCTCAGGTCAGTAGGAAGTGAGGCAGGTCGCGTACCAGCCCAGCCGGTGAGCTCACACGTCAGCTCCCTGGTTTTATGTGGGTGTTTTCCTGTGGCAGATGCTGTTACTGTTGCAATTAATGAAGGGAAAACGTGTAAGTCTGCAGTGTGAGCAGTCAGTGTCAACTCCCAAGGATAAATTGTTGCCACTACTAAATATTCTAAGCTTCTTTTTGGTTTTCCTCATCAGTGTTTTTTGTTGTTTTTGTTTGTTTGTTTTTTAAACAAAATAACCTATAATTTGGAATGGCAATTCTTTATAGGGTTAGATTGAGCTCCTTGTTTTCACTCTGGGCAGCATTTTCTGTTTGGAGTGAGCCACAGGAGACTTTCAGACACCTTTTCATCGCTGTGCCCGGCTCCCCTACCTTGTCCTGCCCAAAGCCCAGCAACAAGCAGATGGTGACTGGAGCCTCCTCCACACCTGGCTTAGGGTTGGGGGGGCATCTTGTCACCTGTGCTGCTGTGAGTGTTCTTCAGGGCATCAGTTTGCTGCTTTTGTCACCATTTTAAGAGTTTTGAAGCAGCTGATTCAGGACAAATAAGATTAGTTTAGAATTGATTGCATTAGAGTAGAATTTTAGCGGTGGAATCTATCAGTCTACAGTCTAAGATGTATAGTGTGTTAAGAGTACAAATATGTTTAAAATGTAGCAGATTGGTAAATTTACAAATAGCAATTGCTAGTATAAGACTGGGAATATTGCTTAGTGATAGAACAGTACTGAGAGGGAAGAAGAAGAGAGCAAGGGAGGGAAGAAGAGCGAAGCGTTCCTCTAGAGGAGGCAGAAGAGCTGCGAGGGGTCTTTCCTTGACAATCAGTGTCCTCAGGAACGACCCTGTTGCTCTGTGGAGTGTTTGTCCATATGACTCATGCATGGATTTCTTGCATCACATTGTTCTATTGACATCATGCTTAATTTCTGCTCTCTTGTTACGTTTTGTACACATCCAGTTCTTATCGTTTTGCCCTTTAAAGCGTTTTAGACATGACTTGGAAAACTAGTTTATTTTTGTTACTTCACTACCCCTCATCCTACAGACAATGGTAGGCACTCTTCCTTGTGAGGCTCACTTTGAACTAATGCCCTAGAAGAGCTTCCTCTCCCCCGCGAAGTGACGTGACGTTGGAGGAACAAAGCCTCACCTGGTCTTCCCGAGTTCCCCGAGCCCTCCCACGCTGCTCTCTGCCTTGGAAGACAGCTGCTGCTGGAGCGCATGGGCTGAGGGCGCAGCGAGGGGGAGGGGTGTCACCTTGAAGCCTTTTCCACCTACAAACACCTTTGCTTTTCCTAAAAGGACAAATAATGTCTTTTTGCTTAATTATTACTTGTTCACTTTTCTTGCATTTTGGGAATAAATGAACATCATTAATTGATTCTGTTTGGGGCAAGAAATTCTGTGTCCAGGTTTTCTGCCCTTGATGAGATACATAGCAAATGGAGAGCAGACTTGTCTGAATCCAGAGGATGTGTACTAGGTGGGCACAGGTTCTGAGGTGTTCATGATGGTATTTATCTAGAGTCACAGAATACTGTTTTTTTGGTTCTGCCCCATGTTGTTCTGCTCAGGAGTCCCTCACTGAGGGAGGTATCCTCAGGAAAACGGGGCACAGACCTCTGCTCTATCAGTAGTGGGGAAGTACGTGTGATATTCCTTTTTGCTGCCTGTTAGTAATCTTTGTTGCAGGGAAGAACACAGAACACTTCAATATAAGATAGTACCTCGGTGTCTTGAAAATTATCAATTTGAAACAATGCAAGAAGTGAGACACCTTGGGTGGTGTCCAAAGAGAATCACTATAGTAAATCTGTGAGGGATGGATTAAGTCAGAGAGGCGACTCGAGAAATTTCCCAGAATCTTGTTGATGGAAATTGTACCATGTTTGTACTTGTAAACAGAGAACTCAAACACTAGGAAGTAATAGACGCACTGGATCATGTGCACATACCATCAAAATAACCAAAATACAACTTTGAAATTTAAAATTTAGGGAGTCAGCGAGGTAGCAACCCCAGAACAATAAGGGGGTTTGGTGTCCCTAATATATTCCACATGTTAATCTCTAACTTTCTAAGAAAGTGAGATTAAGAGAGAAACAGAGGACGCAGAACTGCACCTGAAGGGAAGACAGACTCAGAAAGGACGGTTGTGGGAAACGTGCCCAGATTGAGGAGCTAATTCTTGTGCCCGGTACAGCAGAGAAAACACTGATTTCTGGTTAATGACCTTAGGAGGTAGCTTCTTCAGTAATTCAGGAGCTGGGAGTTTTCCTCCTTGGTGGTTGGCAGCTTAGTTCATCCTCTGCTCTGCATGTGGGCGCGCTTGTGATTTAGGCTGTACGGGGAGCCTACTGCCGTTCTGTTTGCCACGTCACAGTCGAGTCCCAAGTTGTACGTGTATCTCGAGCTTCCTTTATCCCTTTATACTACCGTCCGTCACTGCAGTTCCTTGAAACAATGCATTTTCTTTGGAGACCTTCATATTGTTTAAGAAACAAAGTTGTCTATTGATGTTAAAGTTTTAAATATTAATGTCTTAAGCATTGGGAATTCTCTAATTATTCTGTGTACTTTATCTTGAGTGAGGCAAATCTGAAATGATGATGTTTTAAACTTGAATTTTGTATTTTTTGTTTTATATTGAAAACTACCGAAAATACTGTTTATGTATTAGGAGCTGCAGATGGACCAGCAAGCAAAGAAACATCTGCAGGAAGAGTTTGATGCATGTTTGGAGGAGAAAGATCAGTATATCAGCGTTCTCCAAACTCAGGTAAAGGCAATCAAAAGCTTGCGAGCCAGTGATAGAAAAACAGGAGTTATAGCCAGATAGCTAAAGAATTTCAAATTAAAAAGAAAAAAAAGCTTGTTTTTAAAACTCTACCTTTCTTCCATTTTCACAGTATATTTTGTTTACTGTTACTACCTCTTGACTGTTGTAGGTCCCCACTACAGGCACGTGCATAACAGTTGTACTGGGCTTGATTTGTTTCTTTATTACAGTAAGCATATTGTTTACTCTTTCTCTCTCTCTCTCTGAGATGGTTTCTCTGTGTAGCCCTGGCCATCCTGGAACTCACTTTGTAGACGAGGCTGGCTTTGAACTCAGGGATCCACCTGCCTCTGCCTCCTGAGTGCTGGGATTAAAGGTGTGCACTGTCACCGCCCAGTTTCATTCTGTTTATTATAAGTTTTAAAGAAAATATTTGTGCTGTATTTTTTTCTACTAATGATTTTCTTTTAAGGTTTCTCTCCTAAAGCAACGATTACAAAATGGGCCGATGAGTGTTGATGTACCAAAAGCACTCCCTCCAGTGGAACTCCCTGCAGAAGGGGACACCGACAAAGAGAGGATAGAGGACGCTGGGGAGCCAGTGGGTAAGCTCCGTCGCTGTAAGCGTAGTCAAAGATTCGAGGAGAATGAAGAGAGTTCAGCATCTGAGCTGATAGAGACAGACTGAGGCAGAGTAAAGTGCCCTTCACCTGGACATGTCTTCAGAGATTTAGAAAACAGCAATTGATTGCAGACTTACTTGCATAAACATAAGGAGACCACATTTTTAAATACTTGAAGAATGTAAATTATGTTCCACTGTTTCAGTTTTTTTGAAGCAGTCTCATTATGTAATCTAGATCACTCATGTTGTGGTTTCCTGCTTTAGCCGCCCATGTCCTGGGGTTACAGGTTTGTGTCGCTATACCTGCCTTCCTTCTTCATTCTCTCACAAAGAGACTCACAGTAGACTTTGGTCCAGTCACAGGCAAAGTAAGTTGCTGAGCAGCCAACTACATGGGACTGCAATTCCTCCAGTTGTAAGGATAACTTATAAATGTAGGAGACAAAACTGTACTGACCAGAGCTCCTGCCAGGGAGAGGTTAGAATATAATTAGAAAGAATACTTAATACTTTGGGGTGGGAGCTAGTGGGGTATTGGGAATGACACCCCCGTCTGCACCCAACTTTGTCTTTTAAGTAGGCTAGATCCAGTTAATGCCAACATGCATACCATTCCAGAGTAAGGTTGAACCACTAATGGTGTGGGTTTATACTTGGCATCTTCTTATAAATATCACACAGTAGCTTGGCAGTAGAAGTTTGGAAGAATGCCACTTGGCTTATTGGGGTGTCACTTCCTGATTTGTTTCCGAGTGTAGTAGGTTTGGGTAGCAGAGGACATTGCAGAGACTGTCTGTAGCTCAGTGGTAGAGTGTGTGTTTACACACAACTCCCAGGATCCCTGCTCCTCCACCCCCTTAAAAGATGAATTGTTGCCAGAGTTCTTTTGTATCCCTTGAATTTTTTAAATTTCATTTCTTTTATTTATTTAGTGTCTGTGAGTGTTCATGTGCTGTGATGTGCATGTGGAGGTCAGAGAGCAAGTGGCTCATGGTGTTGGTGCGCTCTACCAGGTTGCTCCCGGGGATTGAACTCAGGCCGGCAAGTTTGGTAGCAAGCACCTTCACACACCAAGCCATCTCACTGGCCTAATCACTTGAATTTTTTACCGACTGCCCCTGCTTATGCTGCTTTACTGTTTGTAGGAGGTGGGACTTCCGACAAAACACTGGAAATGCTTCAGCAAAGAGTGAAACGTCAGGAGAATCTACTGCAGCGCTGCAAGGAAACGATTCGGTCCCATAAGGAGCAGTGCACACTACTAATCAGCGAAAAAGAAGCACTGCAGGAGCAACTGGATGAAAGGCTTCAGGAGCTAGAAAAGATGAAGGTGAGGACCGCTGTGTTCCGTTCCGTTTATATGTGTACAGCCAGCTCCACAGGCCCCAGCGTGGCCTGGGCTCCTCTGGACAGCCGCCTTCATCCTCCTGTCCCATGGACAGGGTGGAAGGGTGTCCTTGTTTGAGCACCCAGGTGCCTGGGATTTATAGCCGTTACATACATTTGCAATCCCCTGTGCACTTTCCCCATCACACTGTAAGGTTATTCTAGATTAGATAAGCTGCGTAAAGTTCTCATATGAGGCAAAGCTTTATCAGAGGTGGAAATGAATTTCTAAAACTTTTTTAGGAGCTTCATATGGCTGAGAAGACTAAACTTATCACTCAGTTGCGTGATGCAAAGAACTTAATTGAACAGCTTGAACAAGATAAGGTAAAACTCCCAAATTTATGATAATAAAATTTGTCAGGGACCCCCAAATTCACTTTAAAAGCAGTTAGAAGCATTTATATACACACACATACACACACAAACCTGTTTTTCAAAATTTTTGTAGCTGCTTCCATGAAAATATTTTTAATTACTAGATTTTTATAGTATTAGCATTAATAAACCTGACTTTCTGATTTCTTAATACCAGTCAGCATTCTGTCTTAAAGACAACAGTGTGTTACAAAGGAAATTTATGTTCGCAGTACATACCTGTTTCTCAGAGAACAATTAAATTATTTGAAGTTAAGATACGCTGAATTGAACGGTTTCAGTATTTTCTGTCAACATTATAGTAGATTAATCGTTTGGATGAGTTGCCTGAAAAGTAAAGAAGTGGGTAATGTGTATGTTAGCCTTACATTTCTACATGTGACCTTTAGGGCGCCTAGGCTGCTAGAGGGTTGAGGAAGGGCTGAGCTCACTGTAGGCACTTTGGCGTTAGAGCAGCAGCTAGCTCCTCGCAGAAACAGCTGCAAAACTCACAGGCAAACAAACAGCTTTGCCCTGTTTCATCCCAGGTTCTCCCGCCCTTCTGTAAAACAGCTCCCTGTTCATCTCACACCGTTCGTCATTTAGTTTAGTGTGTTGGTTCATAGCTACAGTATTTTAACCTCACTTTGAAAGAAAGTACTTTTTATTGTCACAAAAGTACAAACACAGAATGATAGCAGTTTAACAGTAATTTGAGATCCTACCTGCTGTCTAGTCTTTCTTTTCTTTTCTTTCTGATTTTTCTTATTATCTCATACATTTCTCTTTATGAATCAAGTAAACTCTTTTATTGTAATTGATACAATTCTTAAGATTTCTTTTAATCTATAATTTTAATTGTCCTTTCCCTCTGACGTTTTCTTTCTTTGTGATATGAATTTTGAAGACAGTGGAGGCCCACTACTTTGTTTAAATTTTCTTAACTATGCTTTACTTCCCTGGTTGTTATCTATTAACACTGACCTTCCAGAAGAGTCATACTCCAAAGCAGAGGTCAGCAGACCCTGAGGTAAGGTTTGAGTACCTTTTTGAGAGACTAGCTGAACTACCCAGATTTTTTGTTTGTCCCAAATGACTGGTTTTATACATGATGATTTGATTTCTTTCCACACATTGACCTTCATTTCTGTAGAGATTCTCCACGGAGGGAAGAGAAGCTCCAGCAAGGTGGAGCGATGTGGGCCTTAATTGTAGTAGTTAGGGCACTGATGGACCAGAGGGTGTCACACAGGAAAGAGAAGGACAGGCACAGCTGAGCTCTAGCCTTGCTCCCCCAGATGTGGCAGCAACTACTCTACACAGTGTCTGGAATTATTTATGTGTGGAAATACAGATGTTATTGTGATGCGTTCTAGCTCCAAGTCTCATTCAGAAGTTAGTTTTGTTCATTACTATTTATTAAGATGGAAATTGTCACACATCCATAGAAAGATTGTAAAATAAATCTTGTAAGAAGAGTGCTGAAAAGACTAAACTTATTAATCAAGTGCTTCTGTATTGAAACAACCTGGTCTACTAAAGCACAGAGTGAAACCACAGACTTCAAGTTTTGAGTTACTGAAGCAGTCCCTCCACTGTCCTTAGTAAGAACTGCTCACTTGAGGTGCGCTGTGTGTTGGCGATGCGGTTTTGTTATCCAATGCTTTATGTCTGCACTTCTGTTCAGGGAATGGTAGTAGCAGAGGCAAAGCGGCAGATGCATGAGACCCTGGAACTGAAAGAAGAAGAAATTGCTCAGCTTCGTAGTCGTATCAAACAGATGACTACCCAGGGAGAGGAGCTGCGGGAGCAGAAAGAAAAGTCTGAAAGAGCTGGTAAGAACTTGGGTTTGTATTTTATATCAACTCAAAAGTCACTTAAAGTATTTTAACAAATAAGTTCATTGTTGATGTAGGTGTGTAACTATGGTAACTCCTTATGAGACGGTAAAGTACTCATTGGAGAAGGCCTCTATGGCCTGGGGCTAGATCAAGCCACAGCCCATGATTTGATACAACCCTCAAGCTAACAGTGATATATATATTTAAATGGTAGAAGAAAATGTGACAGAGACTATATGTGAAGTATTAATATCTATCAGTCACAGAAAATGTTCGTTGACCTCTGCCTTAGAGTATTAAAATTCAGGCTTAAAGAACTTAAAAATAGTCACAGCATGGGCTTATTTAAAAACGCTTCTACACAGATGATGTAGGCTAAACAGAAAGCATAAGATGTGTTTGCTTCCACTGGCATCAATGAGCAGTACAGTGCTAAATTTCTTAGATGAGTAGAATGTAGGTCTGAGTAGTGTTCATCACAGTCAGTACTGAGTAGTCCTAAGAAAGGAGAAGAAAGTGGCAGGTCAGGCAGGGCCTCAGGTGATGAGCACAGTGGAACTCCAGAGAGGCGGGGCTGCACACATGTCCGCCACCGCAGGACTGTGACCAGGCGGGGGATCACATAAGAGGCAGCTGTAAACCATGCTTGCTAAATGGGAAATGGAGCTGGCTATTGGGATGGATCTTAAAAGGCGAGCAGCTGCATTTAAACTTCTGTGTATAGGGCAATAGGAAGCAGTATAGGCAAACACAGTGTGATGGAATCCCATCTTTCATCTTTCACGTAGAAAGGAAGTTGAACTTGGGAGCAGAAGCAGGGAATCCAGGTTTGAGGATGAGAACACTTGCTGCCTAGACTCAGATGGGGACTCTGGGGAAAGGAGCAGAAGGAAAGTCAGAATCTAACATGGTCCAACATGTTGAACAGTTGGGATCTAGTGAATAGTAAGGGTTCTAAACAGGAAAATTGGGTTTGTTTAAGATATTTTGAATTTGAGTCAGCCATGGGATTTCCTAGTAGAATTGACTTGTAGGCATGTGGAGGTGAGAAATTGGAGCATCTTTTTAAAGTCACTAACCTAAAGTAGCAGCCTGCCGTTAAGTCTGGGGAAACTGATTTAGGTTACAGTAGTTCTCGCGGGGAGCTTGAGCCACTCACTGCTGCTGCTGTCTGTTGATAGCGTCGGCAGCTGGAGTTAGTGTATGATAGCAACGCTCCATCACTGTTGTACTTACATTTACATTTAACACTTACGTTCTGTCAAATGGTACCATTGATACTCTCACTTTACGAATGGGAGAAACTATTGCAGAAAGGGCTGGAGAGATGGCTTAGCAGTCCAGAGAACCATGTTCAATTCCCAGCACCCACATGGCACCTAACTACTGTCTGTAGCTCCAGTTCCAAGGGGATTTGGCATCCTCTTCTAGCCTCTGTGGGCTCTGCATGCACATGGTACACAGATACCCATGCAGGCAAAACACTCATATACTCAAAATAAAAATGAATAATGTAAGAAAAACTCTTAAAAACTGACTAAAATAAGAAATAAATGGGGAAGACTGTTCATTTGAACAAGGCTAAGACTATATTTTAAACAATTTATCTCTGTTTATGCACAGGAGATAAATGTGTAGTCAGGATATTAACTCAGGCATTGTGGCTCCAGTGTGTTGAGAGGGCTTGCGTTTGACAGAAGTAAATGAGAAGCAGAGCTTACTGCAGGATGCACAGGCACTGAGCAGTCGTGTGTTAGGGAGCACAGTAGGGGCTTCACGAAGTGAGGGGAATGGTGGAGTTCTATAAGGTCTTTGAATTTGATGAGGATTTGATTCCTAGGACAGTTTTGAGAAATGGTCTCAGAGAACTCGTTGTAAGGTGCCAGTGAGAGAGATGGGCTGCGCAGGGGGGTGCTGGGTCAGTACATCTGAGTGGTCTCCTTACGTTGTCTGTGGAGTGATCTGTAGATTACAGTTGGTGAACTTGTTCTCATTAAACCTAAGAAAGTTTCCCGTCAACCTTAGGAAGATAGACTTCTAGAAAGCAGGCGTGGTGAGGTAATGCAGACAGGTTTGCTCTCAGGGAACAGAAACCCAGTGTGCAGCCTCAGCCCCCGACATAGGCCTTCCTGCTCTAGAGCACTTTGTTAACCTCATAACTAGTCAAGAAGAAATGATGGTTAGAGAGTTCAATTTCCTTAAAACGGGTATACTTTCTGATGAATATTAAGGTGAGAAGTATAAGTAGGTAACTAAGTAGTTAATGAATGCTAAAAATTCCTGGAAAATATTCAGTCAGATCTTCAGTGATACAGCTTTCCTTCTTTGTTTCTCTAAAATCAGCTAACAGGTATATTTTCTCTTTAAATATAATTTTCATACTACACCCTGGGCTGGAGAGCTGGCTCAGTGGTTAGGAGCTTGTACTGCTCCTGCAGAGGACCTGAGTTGGTCCCAGGACCCATGTTGGGCAGCTCACAACTGTCTGTTAACTCCAGTACCCTACTTTTGGGAGTGCTAGAGACCAAACTTAGGGTCTCATGCAAGCCACTGTGTGCTCTACCCTGTGTAGCAGCCTCACTCCCAGAACTTTGCTTTTGTAAATATTTTTATCATCTAGACATTGAAAAACTTTTCTGTTCATGTCAATATCAGAAGAGTACAAATTAAAAGATATTGAAGGAGAGGATATTTTAATGATTTAATGGGTATGTTAATTTTGGAAAGCATCTATACGCACAATTACACGTGTTTCTGTTTGTAGTGCTGTGATTACTGAGTGCTGTGATAGAGGTTTGCTAGAAGGCTGATTCCACTCGGAAGCCACTACAAATTAACTATGTAATGAAAACTAGTTCTGTATACCAGCTGCACCTCATCCAGTGCTCTTAGTTGAGAAGAACTGTTTAAACAGAAATTGGTTCTTAGTTTCAAGTGTAAAGCACAGATACCAACCAAAAGAAAAGTCTAGCTGAATGCTAAACATGGAAATAGTCAGAGTCCTGCAAATAGGGCTTCCAGGAACTACCTGTGAGCGTCATCTGGCTGTCTCAGAATTCAGTTGCTTTTTTAAACATCTGCCTTCCGTCTTTAAGTAAAGTCTCTAGACATAAAAAGGAAACAGTAACATCATTACAGCTGGCTGTTGGGATTTTATGTGCACATGTGTCCACATAAAACTGTTACCAAAGAAAAGAAACTATCCTGATGCATTTTCCACTTAAGGAATTTAATTTTAATGGTATTTCTGATTGTGTGACTTAATAGATAACTAATTCTGTTGACTCATTCTTTCTGGGTGTCAGCACTGACTAAAGAATATTCTCGGTTGCTTTTCTTGACACAGCGCATAGCTCTGCCCTTATGTGTTTTCTGTATAAAGTGCAAGCTGCCGCATGTTATAGGACAACGTCCAAGTCAGTCTCCAGTTTTCAAAGAAGAATCCTGTTTCAAATACTAAGGCATGAGCTAGGGACACACTGAGTTCCACAGAAACTGGAAAGCCACAATTCAGATCCTCAGAGTCCTCACAAAAGCCAGGCATGCAAAGCTGGAGCCTATAATCCCAGTGTGTAAGAGGCAGAGATGAGATCCCAGGGGTAAGCTGGCTAGCTGCACTAGCTGGAATTAGCAAACCTCAGACTCAGTGCAAGCCTGCCTCAGTAAATAAAGTGGATAGGAATCGAAGAACATTTGATGCCATCTTTGGGTTTCAACACAAATGTGCACATGTACACACAGCCTTAGACACTTGCATCCAAATACATGAACACACATGTGCATGCACCAAATACACATGAACACACATGCACCAAACAGGCATACACACAGCACATGCACCAAACACGCATACACACACATGTAAAAGTTACTAAGATGTGGATGTGATGATGTACTTCCACCAGGACACTACAGTCTACCTCTTGCATTTAAGACTCCAGAGGAGGCCAGGTGCAGTTTGAAGTCTCACACTAAGCACTCTTGCTTTGTTAAAAATTATTCTTTTTAACAGATAAAGAAAAAACTACACTGTTACAAGCACAGTGCAGCGACTGTTGATTTTGTACCTTCCTAGGTGTCACTTAAGATGAGTAGGTGATTATAGCTTCCAGTAACCTGACTTAAAATTTGGAGAAATATAATTATTTAGCTTTAGACATGCTGCCCTATTCAGATGCTAGGAAATATTGAGAATGTCATGGAAATCATATCCTCATCAATGTAGAAAGTTAATGTGACCAAACTTGACTCTGGGTCTTAACAGGTGTGTGAGTGTGTGAGGGTATATGTAATAAGGGAAGAGATGGGGTAGATGGCTAATTAATAATGAAACATATTCTCGAAAGATTAAAAGTAGTAAAAATAAAAGTACATCACTGTTGAGGATATTTTCTTTTAGTCTTTCTGTAATCCAGAGTTTTATATGAGAATACTGTACACTTAACTCTGTGTGTTTTTATGCCACCATTTAGCACTATAATAGGAATCCTTGTATTGCTAAGGTACTAACGTGTTTTACTGGTTTGTGTCGTTGTGCATGTACATCATTTCCATGGTAACCACTCCTCTTGATAACTAGTAGCCCCTTTTTAAACTTTTGCTCTTGAAAATACTGTAACAGTTCTGTAATACAGATTAGTTTATATCTCTGATGGTTTTTCTTTTCTCATAAAATTTTTACCCGTAAAGCTTTAGTCTTTTTTTGTTGGTTACTGTTATATGATTCAAATGTAGCTATTGCACAAAAGAATCTGCCAATCACAGCATTAACTCCTCCCCCAAGTAAAAGGAGATAAGGTAGCTCAGGGAGTGCTGTGCTTGCCACACAGGAGCACCAATGGAGAAGCTGGGGAGGTGGAGACACAGAGATCTCTGGGGCTTGTGTGCCAGTGGCTCTCACCTGCCTCATGGGCTCCTGGCCAGTGTAGAGACCCTGCTTCACAAAAGCCAGGTGGATGGCTTCTGAGGAGCAAAGCCCAAGACTGATCTCTGGTCTCCACTTGCTTATGCACCAGCACACAATGCACACACACATTCTTCAGCATAGTTATGCAAATATGTAAATATTTCTCATGGACCACGAGGTTTCTCAGCGTGCACTAACTTTCATAATCCTTGTTTTCCTTTTCCATGTCCCATCTGTGCTGAGTTCATGTGTTGTAATTGATTGGCTGCATGTAAACACTTGAGTTAAGTCATAACATTCTTTATTTTGTTACTGTCATGTTGTATTTTCTTTTGTGTGGTACAGCCTGATAAGCCAGCATAAGTAGAAGTCTGGGGGAACCTTTGAAATAAGACTTTATATCTTGAATGTGTCAGATGTATGCATATACAGCAAACCAAGACCACCTGTGCATTTAAGAGCTGTGTTAGCCGTTGATGCGTACCTGACGTTTCCTGAGTCTTGTGTCTCACTGAACATCTTATTTTTGTACATCCACACATGCCAATAAGTGAATCCCGGTGCCTTTCCCAAGCCTTGTATGAACAGGACTGGGGTAAGGCTGGCTTTCTTTCTGGTTTTTTCTATCATGGGTACTTAGAATGGGCCTTTAAAAGAAAATTCCATGTTTCTCAGGCAAAAAAAAAAAAAAAAAATTAAAGTGAATTTTATTCTATGTTTGGAAGTAATTTGTTTATATTTTAATACTAAATGATTATCTGTTAGCAGGATTTATTGTTTTAGATGGACTGTTGATGGTTTTTTTTTTTAATGCATTTTTTAATGTCCTAAACACAATCATCATTACTGGAAAGCCTTAGCATCTGGAAGAACAAAGTTGTGGCTAATCAGTTGAATTTACTTAGCTTTACTTTGATGTAATATTTTTCAAGATTAGAGACTTTTTAAGGTAAGATATATCAAAAAAAAAATGACCCATTGGATAGATTAGCAGACGTTTGAAACTCAGGACACAGAGATTAGAACGAGCCTTGTTACTGTTTTGGGAAGTGGCTTAAGAAGTAGCTTTCAATTGGAGATTCTATGTCTTTAAACATCTAAAGGCTCTGGTTCACATGTAAGCGTTACACGATGTCCCTGGGTGGTAGTATTTTATTTTCATTTATGTAAACCATAGAGCAGTTGTCTTCAAGCTTTTTAATCTCAGAAAGAGACCTCTTTACATGTTTAAAACGAGGGGCAGTTCTAGGGATGCTGAACCCTGTTGGTCATGCTAGCAATTTATCTATCTATCTATCTATCTATCTATCTATCTATCTAAAGATTTATTTATTTGTATGAGTGCTCTGTCTGCATGTACACCTGCATGCCAGAAGAGGGCATCAGCTCCCATTATAGATGGTTGTGAACCACCACGTGGTTGCTGGGAATTGAACTCATATTCTCTGGAAGAGCAGCCAGTGCTCTTAACTGCTGAGCCATCTCTCCAGCCCCCATGCTAGTAATTTAGACTGAAAAAAATTGTAAAGTTTTCACTTATTTTCAAAATAGAAATATGCACCTATCACATGGTAGCATAGATTTTTTTTTTTTTATGAAATGTAACTACTTTCAAAATAAAGTGTAGTGTAAGTTTCTGTGCTGTGTTATGTGCATAAGGAGCACCCTTGGATTTCTGTGCCGCTTTTAGTCTGCAGTCAGTCTACGATGTTAGTTTGTTGAAATACATTACGGAAGTCGGCCTCCTTCAGATAGCTATTTAAAAAGGCGAGCACCTCCCAGGTCCTGTGGAGCATCTTGGGACCCTGAGGTCTTTAGTGTGCTCCTGGGAAACTGCTGCTCTAGGGTTGCTGCTTTGTTTGTAGACTAGATTGCTTTTAGCATTAATTGGTATTTCATTCACTTGTGGAGGTCCCCTCCCCCCTTTCCTAATAACATATGTTTTAGAAGCCTTCTTTCTCCCCAGGAATAAAGACATAGGTCCAGCCCACTCATTTTGATGTCATTTGCCAGTGTCTTAGGCCAACAGTTAATCCAGGGGTTAGTTAGCGTCTTTGTTTATTCCCTGAAATGGGAGAACTGCTCCTGTGAGACCTCTGTGGAGTGCTCTCCAGGACGGGAGCAAGCAGCACCAGGCCTGCGTTTGCCGCAGTGATTGATTGCGATGCTCCGGTGAGCAGTGGGCTGTTGAAAGCAGTGGTTTCTCTGAGTGCTTGCTCTTTCATTTCCTTCCACTTACGAGTTCAGCTGTCCTTGGGAAGTGTTTTCTGTGTGCTGCTCCCTACCCACACTTGCAGGTGGCAATCAGAATTTGATGAGTAAGTGGTGGGATTACTGAGCCCTAGGTGGCCAGTCTCCCACTAAACTCCTGCGTACACAGGTGACCGTTGGTATAACCTCATCTGAAGTGGAAGCAAAGAGCTCTCAGCACCACAGCCCCGCTGGCCTCTATGAGGGTTCTGTGTAGCCCTCTGTAAGTCATACTTAGTTGGTTAAAAATTTGGAAGTGTTTTCAGAGTGTTATTTTCTTTTCCTTTTTTAAAAAATAAAAATTGCCTGAGGTACATTGAATTTTGCTTTGGAAGAACACAGCGTGTATTTCCAACATGGCCGTTCGTGCTGAGCTTTCTGTCAGTGTGTGCCTTGGTGGCTTCTGCCCTCCTGCATGTTAGTGAAGGCGGCTTGTGGCTGTGGCTGACGCTTGCTTCTGTCTGGCCTGTCCTCGGAGCACACTTCTGCAGCACTTCCGTTGACATGCTAGCCTACTCCACTCAGGAAAGAATTGGGAACTCACTTTTACAGTATTATAGGATGTGGCTACCACTTTATTGTGCTTGTCTTCAGGGTCACACACATGTCTGCTTCCTCAGAGCTCCTCCTCAGACGCTGACAGGATTCACGGGTAGAAGCAGCCTCCTCTGAGAAAGTGGTTCTCACTGTGGTATAGTGTAGAATCTGTGGTAGACTTGAATAGTGTTTCATCTGCTTAATATGTGCAGACATTTGAAATTTATTTTAATGCTTTGGGAAGAGTATTTGATATTTCTCTAAAGCAGGAAGGAGACAGCAAGCAGTGAGTTTTGTGTCTGTCAGCACAGCACAGTCCATCGGTAGAAACCTGGAAGTCTGTGGTAGGCGACTGGTTCAGGAAGCCTAGCTAGGAGAGGATTCCCTTCTCAGCTGAGCTCGGTCAGCATCGGCACCGTTAGATTTCAAATACTGAAAGCAATGGTTGTTTCTCCCCATCTAAAGTTTTCCCATGAAACCCGTGTGTTAAGGTGACTCATCGTCGCATGGGAAGGTTGGGGTGCTCCCGTTAGCGCACTCAACTAAGGTATTAGAAGGCTACAAAACTTTATTTCTAACTCTGAAGTTATTTGGTTCTCTCACATATCAGAGGGGAGTAAAGTTAAGTGAAAAAACTGTCGAATCAAATCTGTTCTCCTTTGGTCATTTCATCTGAATTCTGAGTGAATGTCAAAGCCATCTTCAGGTTCTGCAGAGTTAGCGTAAGAGATTTCTGTGATACAGACTAGAAGGCTGGCGGATGGTTTGATGTGGAACAGTAATGGAAAGGTGCTGGTGACTTACTGGTAGTTATCAGTCATTCCTGTTCCATTTCCCCACTTTCTCAGCTTCAGTCTTCAGCACAACTAAGCAGTGAGCAGTCTTAGAGACTCTCCCACACTCTGGCTGTGTTTTAAGTGATAAAACTAATATTTTTTGGTAGTAGCAATAGCTAATGCTGCTGTATGCCTGACACTATGACACTAGAGTTTATAGTAAAAATATAACTAAATAAAGCAAAAATACTGTTTTTCTTAAATATTTTACTTTTCAGCATCTTCATGTCTTAAGAATTATCCTGGTGTTGACAGGCAAATATGAAGTTAGACTAATACTCTTGAAAAATTATTTCAACCAGTGTCTTGTTCCTTTGAAATACAGAGCTTACTCAAGCTACTTTATACTTTAAGAATGCAAGATGATTGATTTGCATTTTATATCAAAGACTATTAGTTGCCAGAAAGATTAACTTTTTAATGCTGTTAAGCACTGATCTGTGCTTCCAGAGTTCAGCCATACCCCTTCTATACCTGATGCTATTTACCGTTAAGAAATTACTTTAGCCTAGCGGTGGTGCCGCATACCTTTAATCCCAGCACTGTGAGTTCAAGGCCAGCCTGGTCTACAGAGTGAGTTCCAGGACAGCCTGAGTTACAACAGATCCTGTGCCTAAACCATTGTCTGAAGACAACCTGGGCCAGTCAAAGGCCACTTTTACTATGACACCTTAAGTTGAAACTCCCATGTTTCTTAAACAACTCAGTTAGTAGTACAAAATCCATTCCACATTGGAATGTGGACTGTCCCTTGATGGGACTGGAAACCTTTCTGACCATTAGTCTGTGCTGGGAAGTCTCTGGTTTCTGTAAGGGCTCTCTAAGTAAGTGGCAAGAGGATTTTCACAGGGTATTTGTTCATAATGTGTATATGGATCTACACACATGCGCACACACACTTCTACAGGATCACACAACACACACTTTGGTACCTAGTTACCCAGCTGTTGCACCCATTGTATCTGACTTGTTTAGATGCTGAATGAGTGATTTTGCCCTCTTTGAGACTTAGGGGTGGTTATGTCTACAGGGCCTGAATTTATCTCTTAGGAGCTGATGGCAGTACTTTTATCTCTACCATTGGATTAGATAGTTTTCTTTCTAGTCATCTGAAAACAGCCCTAGTTTGGAACTTAGGCAAGTAGTAGGTTTCATTTCAGAAGTACATTGTTTAAGTGTGTGATTCACCCAGTAAATGTTCTAAAAAGAAACAAACCTCCTGCTCTTTTATATTATGGTTAGCAGTCTGAAAGTAAGATTTGCCAAAGAACTGTTTTTCCATTCTTAAAAGTGTCCTAGTGAGCCAGGCATAATGGCACATACGTGTTACCCCAGCACTCAGGAAGAGGAAGCAGGAGGATTGTAAGTTCGAATCCAGCTGGGCTACATAGTGAGACCCTGACTCAAAAACAAAACAAAACAAAACAGAAAAAGAGTCCTAGTGAGTACACAGTGGGATTACCTAATATTGATGACAGAGAAACTAAGAACTGTAGGGCAAACAGAGTGCAATTAAAATTCTGTAGTGCAAAAGTAGTGACCTGATAAATTTCTTTGAAATTGTTAGCCATAGGACACTTGGTGGGGATAGCAGTGTTAATGGTTTGATATATTTTCAAAGTTCTGAGCTTAGGCTCATAAAAGCAGTCCTAATATTCTAATCCAGAACTCATCAGCAGCCACATAGCATTGATTTTAGTGATGGGACACTTCCTTAAGGCTTTGTCGAACAGCTCAGAAGTATCTCTTGGCTTAGATCAGTGATGTGTCTTCTAACCTGTCCTGCTACAGCTGCTCTTATATCCTGTAAATTGATTGTGAAACACTTGAGCTCGATGATAATATTTCTTGAGATACTTGCTTTCTGCTGTTTTCATTATAGCTTTTGAGGAACTTGAGAAAGCCTTGAGTACAGCCCAAAAAACTGAAGAAGCACAGAGAAGAATGAAGGCAGAGATGGATGAACAGATAAAGGCTGCCGAGAGAGCAGGCGAGGAGGAGCGCCTCCGTCTTGAGCATGAACTGAGTCGGCTGAGACAGGAGGCGGTCAGCATGATGAAAGTAAGGGGGCTTTGGCCAGGGTGACTTCAGTCTGATGACTAGCCCCAAAGCTTTTGATTGAAGGAGAGAGTCAGGGGCTGGGAGATGGCTCAGCAGTTAAGAGCCTGGCTACTCTTCCAGAGGTCCTGAGTTTGGTTCCCTGCAACCATGTGATGGCTCACAACCATCTATACTGGGGTCTGATGCCCTCTTCTGGCATACAGATACACGTGTAGATAGAGCACTCTTGCACATAAATGTTATCTTTAAAAAAAGTTTCATTAATAAGAAAAAAAGTGTTAAATTGTGTTTTAGACCCTGAATATTCAATGATACTCATGATATAGTGAAAAGGCACTTTGGTAGAAAGATTCATGCTTGGATGGGTCTCTGGATCCCTTAAAGCCATGCCCCTCCAGTCATGAGGCTCCTTCTGGCCCCCTGACCTGAGGCTCCTGGAAGGTAGACTTCTTAGCTGCTTCAGTGCATGTTCTCAGAATTCAGTCAAGAAGGTTGCTAGTCTAATGTGTGCAAGTTTAAGGGAACTTGGGAGCATGTGACTGAGGTTGGGTGTTTAAACCTTTTAAAGGATAATTACTGGTGTATTTGGTTTTTATGCACTGGTGGGGATCTAACCTTTAGCTTCACATATGGTAAACACTCGTTTTACCACTGAGCTACATCCTTAGCCCCTTAGAGGATAATTATCAATGTGTAAAAATATAAATAGATAATATTTTCAAAATTATTTACCATTATAAAAAGTTGTCTTTTTAGAACTTGAAAAAATATTGCATCTGTGTGTGTATGAATAAGGTCCACAGCATGTGCAGAGGTCAGTACAGCTTGAGAGAGTTGGTTCTCTCCTTCCACCGTGTGGCTTCCACAGACTGAATCAAGTCATCAGGCTTGGGGCAGGTGCCTTTACCGGCTGAGCATCTTGTGGGCCCGGAAAGTCGTCTTTTAGGAGTAAGGAGTTTGGGGCTGAACTGATGGTCAGGACAGGAGAATGCTTGCTGCAAGCGTGAGCTCCTGAATTTGAATCACCAGCACCCAGGTAGAAAGCTGGGCATGGCTGGAGTCAGGCAGATCCAGAGAGCTGGCTGGCCAGCCTAGCCGAAAACTGCAGACTGGAAGATTCTGATTCAGCGAGAGGCCCTGCCTCAAAGGTAGTGAGTTGTAAAAGGAGAGAGGAAGACTCCTAGTGCCCTGCTCAGGGTTTCACGTGTGTATGTGGACAGCCATACCCAGCACCACACACACAGAACACACAGATGCACAAGAAAAAGAAAGAATAAGTAATTTTCAAAATCCCATAGGTTTCCAGTTTTTCCAGCAAAGTTAACATGTAAATACAGTGCCCCGTGCCCGACTCCCATCTTCTTCTCGTTCATAATTGCCTGATTGGTTATCTCTCCACGTTATCCTGTGTATTTATTGGTTTCTCATTTCTGCTCTTGGTGTTTGAGCATGGCCACTAAAATGAATAGATGTCTGAATCATGAGGCTTGGATTTAAAACACAAACTACAACATGTATTTACAGTGACCTGGAAAGGTCTGTGGCTTTCACTTATTAGTACAGAGGGTACTTTGTAAATATATTGTGTGTACAGGTACAGAGGGTGGAGAATTAAATAGTATTTGCATATTTACTTCCTACTGTGGGACTACGAATATCTCAAAAGTAACAATTCATTATGGCCTGTTGCTGGATATGCTCATCCTTGGCCCAAACTGTCTGACGTTTTTTGTTCTTTTAATAGGGAAAAACAAAAAGAATGTCGCTTTTTGGGATTAAATTGTTGCCACATTGGGAAGGGGGAACAAAGAGATTCAGTGACCACCTACCTAGTCCATCTGGGGGTGCTGGGATGAAACTTAGGCTTAGGTAGAGAGCCAGAGCTACTCATGTAGTCCCAGCCCAGCACGGCCCTGTACGGCACTGACTGTCTATGTCTCAGTTCCAGTCTCTCCTGCAAGGTGGCCTACTTAGTGCAGATCTCTTCCCAGAGACAGCATGAGATTCTTGGAGGAATTTCAATATATTTTCATTTTAAGTTGTCATATGATAAGTATTAATATTTCTATGGAATCTAACGCTTAATAATAATTTATGAATTATTTTGAGGATAATGATATGACTGTGATGAAAGTCAAAGATGAGGCTAGGGAGACAGCTCAGTCGGTAAAGCTTATGTGATACAGATATGAAGACCTTTGGGTCCCGGCACCCAAGTAAAGACCAGGTACAGCTGTGCATGCCCGTAACCGGGGCCGGGAATAAAGATGGGAGGTTCTCGTGCAGAGAGGCCGGCAGCTCTAGCTGAGTCAGCATGAGACCTGTGTCAAAAAGTAACGTGTAGAGGGAGTGAGGGAGACACTGGACACGGACCCACATGCACATAAACACATGTGCATGCAAATTAAGTGCACACACATAAAGTTAGACAAAAAGTACAAAGTAAGGGCTAGAGATGTAGCTTGCCAGCATGCATAAGCCCTAGGTTTGATCTCCACCACTGCACACAGCTAGGAGCTGTCTTTCGGTTTTTCCAAAAAGAACCGTTTTTCTTTTCTTTACCCTTACAGAGGTGGTCCCTACGATTGGTTTCTCACTGTTGTCTGGTGCCCTTTATGTCTTCAGTCAGAAGACAGCGCGTCGTGTCCACTGCTCTGTACTTCTCTCTCAGTTTGTCTACGTTGACAGCTGGTCACGGCGGTCTGCTCTTAGTTGCATTTTAAAACACACGTAAGACTAGGGTACAGGTCGGAGGCAGACACCAGCCTGGCATGTGCAAGGCCCGGGTTTAATCCCCATCATGATGAGAACCAAAACACACACGTGCCCAGTTCTGAGACCATTGTTTTTGTTTTGTCCTTTGTGTGTTTTTATTTGGGTTTGAGGCAGGATTCATCATGTAGCTTAGGCTAGCCATTTACTGAGCCTGCCTCAGCCTCTCAGATGTTGGGTTATAGGTGTGTTACCATGCTGTGTGGGTTTGTTTTGGTTTTTTGTTTTGTTTTTTTGAATTTTGTTTTTTCTTTTGACATTTGGGTGATTTCATTTGCTTTTGGTGACACCTTTGTTCTGACTTAAACTTATTTGGTATGAGGAACAAGGTTGAAACTCAACTTAGTTTTTCCCAAAGGACCACCATCAGACTCTAAGCCATGTGTTTAACAATGTGCCCTTTGCCTCCTGACATGCCACTGTCTTCATTACAAGGTCCATGTGTAAGGTGCTGAGCATGTGTCTTTCTCCTCAATGCTGCGTGCTATCTGTGGCTCTGTCCGCTGTGCACTGCGCCGCACCGTAATACTGAGTCTCAGGGTCTGCTCTCCTGCCTGATAGCCTCCCTTCTCCTGTTTCTCCGGGTGGTGGTGGGCACTCTGGGCTATTCTAACATGTATATTTTTGTCTCCTGAGCATCCTCCCTCATTCTTTCGGTTTTTGGCACATTAGCTTTTTAGATTAATATAGGGAAACTTGATCTTCTTAACAAATCGAGTTTTCCTTTCTGAGAAAGAACAAAGCCAGTTACTCTTAAAAAAAATACTGCCTTCTTAGAAAGCGAGGCGAGCCTGAGCACACTGGGGGGTCTGCCCCAGTGCAGTGTTACTGCCTCTGGCCTCCCTCCCTCCCCTCTACAACACCTACCAGCGGGGAGTTCACTGCTGGCTGTAGAAATAGAGCTCCAGCCCCATGGGCCCACGGGGCCCAGTGCAGCCCTCAGTTTCTTCAACCAAGAGAAAAACATTTTGGGCTTTCTTTTAACTACTCTGACTTTGGCGGCTCTTAGTCTGTGTGTGGAGTATGTCTTCTGTTTCCTCTCAACAAGTTACTAGCTTGACTAATTTCAGTAAATGGTGACTTAGTTGTGAGGTTGTATGTTTTTTTCAGGGTATACTTACCTTTTGGCTTGTTTTCAGAAGACCTCAGAAGAACAGCTTGCTGAACTTAAGAAGCTGCACGCAGAGGAGCTGGCCAGCAAGGAGCAGGAACTGACCAGGAAGCTCCAGAGCCGAGAGAGGGAGCTGCATGAGCAGATGAAAATGGCTCTCGTAAGTGCTGCTGCTGCGTCTCTACTAGAGCGAGCCTCAGAGCTGCCGTCCTCGGAGGCGGGGAGGGGGGGGTAATTCCAGCAGCCTTTACATCAGTGTATGAGAGGATAGGAGGCAATCAAAAGGGTTTGTTAACTTAGTGCTTATTGCATGAAAGTTAAATGTACTGACGGGCAGAGCTTTAGTCATTCAGTGTGTCTGTCTCTTTCCGTCGCAGCAGTAGGCAATAACTAGGAAGGCGGAAAGGAAAAGATGGACTGTCTCAAAGCCCTGCATACTGACTGTGCAGGACTCCCAAAGTTGTTCAGAGCTGAAGTTTAAAGAGGAAAACTTTTGTTTAAAAAGTAGAGTTAAATTAAAAAACAAAAACAAAACCTAAGAAACTATAGAACTGGCAAAATAATAGTCAGAAAAGCAAAGATGCATTTTTACTGAAAATGGATTTCAAAAATTAAAAAAATCTTTTTCCTCAGTTGTGAAAACCTTTTGTATGAGCCAACATAGAAAATGCCAGTGCCAGAATGTAGTTTGTTCTGATTTGAAGTTAACCAGGAAATACATGAAATTATCATTCACAAAATAACACAAAAACAGTATGAGTTTTAAACATGCTCAGCACAGAATGGTTGGAAGCGCTGTCTGGAGATGTAGGCTCCTTCGTTTCGTATGCTGGCTCCTTGACTCTGAGTTGTCTGAGTTTCTGAGCACTTCCAGCAGCACTGATTCTTGACCGAGGAAACTCACTTTCTAATCTCCGGAGGGGAAGTAGGCACTTGGGTTTAGAGCACAATCTTGCCAGTCTAGGAAAACACTGCGGTTGAGAACCCTGGCTGATGGTGGCAGCGTACGCCTTCAGTCCCAGCACTCGAGAGGCAGAGGTAGGCAGATCTCTGAGCTCCAGGCCAGCCTTGTCTACAGAGCCAGTTCCACAATAGCTGGGGCTTCACAGAGAAACCCTGTCTCAAAAAAAAAAAAATCCTCTATAAAGTATACTAAAAACACTGAAGTCAAGGTTGTGGATAATCCTATCCTATTAGTCTCTTCTGTATTGTGATATTTTGTAAAACCCTGTGTGTCACCATGGTGTAGTGGTGTGTGAGTATCAGCACTCTTTCTTTAAGCAGCAGTATAGATAAACACACTTAAAGTCGGAGTTCAATCAAGAAATTAGAGTTTTGTGTGCTAGTTCAGCGTTAGAAGTACACTTGACCTTTGCCGTGGGTGTTTTCCTGGACTAAGAACAGAAGACCTTTCAGAGCTGGCTGCACTGGAAAGCTGCAGCCTGGACTCTGCAGACGATGCTGCTCACCTCGCCAGGCTGGGTGCAGAGCAGATGCAAGGCAGGCTTCTGCAGCTCTGCTTTGGGAACGCTGAAGATGCGCATGGGATTGGGATGGCATTAATTGTTTTTGACACAGGAAAAGAGTCAATCAGAATATCTGAAGCTCACCCAAGAAAAAGCGCAGCAGGAATCCTTGGCTCTAGAAGAGTTAGAGCTGCAGAAAAAAGCCATTCTCACAGAGAGCGAAAATAAGCTCCAAGAGCTTGGGCGAGAAGCAGAGGCTTACAGAACGGTAAGTGCTCGTGCTGTGTGGACTCCAGAGCTGGGTGCGTGTCTGTGGAGACTGGTCAGCATCAGATCAGCATCTCTCTGGTCAGCATCAGGTTCTGACGAGCTCCTGGTCACAGGGTTAGGTGTGTATGTATGTCCTTCACCTTTAGTGAGAAGTGTTCATGGGAACGCCTTTACTTTGGGCTCTGTGTACATGTTCCCTCTATGGTTTGCTCCCAGCTCCCCGTGTTCTGCAGCCCTTCACTCTGCCTCTTAGCTCACAGACTCTGCGTGTGTTTCCCTGTCGCTCACCCACCCCTGGTCACCAGGGCGCCTTACCGTGTAGGCAGCGTGTGTGCTGACACTTCCCGCTCGTCCAGCTTCATCACGTTCTCTGCCCTACAGATAGTCCATGCTCTGCTGCTGTCAGTTCAGTTAGCCAGTGCCCTGCTCTCATGTTTATAATTACTCACTTTTTTCATATTAGACATGGTGCTGCAATGCAGTATGTGTGTGTAAATGCATATATTTGCATATGTGCATGTGTGTGTGTGGACACACACACATCTAACCATGAGTAGTTTGAAGGCTTCTGGCCCCTTCTTACCGATGCTGGAGATGTGCTTTGTGTAGTAACACATGCTGATGGAACTGAGACCTTTCAGTCTTCTTGCTGTCAGACCGTGAGATAGTCATACTTCTTCCCACACTTGTAAGCGCTCTCTACCCTTCCTTACCAGCACTGCAGACGGGACACGGTGGGTCAGAGTCCCTGAAGCAGCCTGGACCTGCACTCGCCACCTTTTACCTGTGTTGTTGCCTCTTTGCCAGCCACCAGGGCTGGACTTGTCCGTTTCCTAGGCTTCCCAGCTCTAACACCAGAGTAAAGACTGATACTCCGTGAGATAACAACCGCCTTTGGGAAACACGTTTGAGAGTCTTCTCTTTAAAAGAGCCCTGCCAGGCTGATGAGACGGCTCCCAGACGCGCTCGCTGCACAAGCCGCCAGTCTGAATCTGGTTCCTGCCCACAGCGGAGGGAGAGAGCCAGCTCCACCCTCCTACACACACACTCACTCACTAATAATAAGTAAAATTTGAAAAGCTTTAAGTATATACCTTTGGAAATAGAAAAATGTGATATTTTTCCCCTAAAAATTAAACCATGAAAGTAATAAATACTCTTTTAAACCTAGAAATGGAGTGTGGCAGTCCATCTTCCTGCCAAGCTCACTACTATTATTACGTGTTATTTATTAATTTATCTTTACTTACTGTCGTTTATTATTTTCCTTTTGACTGTCCCATTAGAATATTTTTGAAGATAGAGTTGAAATGCTTACCCACGTAAACAGAAAACGTATAGAACTTTGTGTTCAGGATTCCATTAGTGACTGAGCACAGCCATAGATAGTGTCTGCCTTTTTTATGTTGGTCTGGTATGAGAAGTATCCAGATTGCAGTCTTTAGGTAGGTCCACATAATCTGCCTATCATTGGTAATAAACAAATAAATAATTTTTTTACTAACATGCATCCGTTTTCATTAACAGAGAATTCTTGAATTGGAAACCTCTTTGGAAAAAAGCTTACAAGAATGCAGAAGTCAGTCAGAGCATTTAGCTGTCCATTTGGAAGCCGAAAAGAACAAGCACAACGAAGAACTCACAGTCATGGCTGAGAAGCACAGAGCAGAGCTGGAGGTCCTCCGGCAGCAGCAGGACAGCCTGTGGGCTGGGAGACTGCAGGACCTGGCGCAGCAGCAGCAGGCTGCGCTGGAGGAGCTCAGAGAGCGGTACGAGCAGGAAAAGGACGCCCTGGTAAAGGAGAAGGAATGCCTCTTCCAAGCCCACATCCAGGACATGAATGAGAAGACCTTAGAGAAGCTCGATGTGAAGCAGACAGAGCTGGAGTCCGTATCCTCTGAGCTGTCGGAAGCGTTAAAAGCCCGGGACAGGCTCTCGGAGGAGCTTTCTGTTCTAAGGAATGAAGCAGAGAAAGTGAAGCAGGCCTTAGAGGCCAGCCTTGAGGAGCAAAGGCGGCGCCACCAGCACGAAGTTGACAGCATCAATAAGGAGCAAGCAACAACTTCGCAGAGAAATGAGAAGGCGTTAAAAGACGAGATCAACCGTCTGGGACTTCTCCTGAAGGAGAAAGATGAGCACCTGCAAGAGCGCCAGGCCCGAGTAGACGATCTCGAGGCTCGTCTTCAGAAGGCTGACGGGGAGCTCCAGCAGGCCTTCACTAAGCTAGATCTCTTCCAGTCTCAGCAGAGCACTGCACGCGCACAGACGGGCGCTTATGAGGAGCAGCTGGCCCAGATGCAGCAGCGGGTGTTGGATCTGGAAGCAGAAAAGAGCCTTCTTACCAAACAGGTAGCCAAGGTGGAAACACACCAAAAGGACGTGTGTGTGGAGTTAGACACTCACAGAACTCAGGCGCAGCAGCTTGAGAGGCAGAAGAGGGAGCTGGAGGAGAAGGTCAGATCTTTAGCCCAGCTCCACGAATCACAGCTGAAGGACAGTAACACCGAGAAGGAACAGACCAGGCAGATCCTGATGGAAAAGGAAAACGTCATCTTACAAATGAAAGAACAGACCAAAGAAATTGAGACCCTCAAACAGAGATTGTCTTCTACAGAAGAGAGTATTAATATTTTGCGTGAGGAATATGAAACCAAACTTCAAAATCAGGAAAAAAGGATGGAAAAGTTTAAGCAGAAAGCAAAGGAAATGCAAGAAACAAAGAAAAAGTTGTTGGATCAGGAAGCCAAACTTAAAAAAGAGCTCGAAAATACCGTCCTGGAGCTTAGTCAGAAAGAGAAACAGTTCAGTGCCCGGATGCTGGAAATGGCGCAGGCAAACTCAGCTGGAGTCACTGATGCGGTGTCAAGACTGGAGGCCAACCAAAGGCAACAGATAGACAGTCTGACTGAAGCTCACCAGCGGAAACTGGATGACGTCATAGAGTCCTGGGAAAAGCAAACTGAAGAGCTTCGGGAAAAGCATGAGAGCCGGATAGAGGCGAAGGAGCAGGAGCTGGCAGAGCTGAAGCAGAAGTTCCTCGTGTTCGAGTCTGAGAAAGAGGCGGTGAACAAGGAGGTGATGGGGCTGAAGGGAGAGGTTGTGCAGCGGGACGCTGCGCTAGCGCAGCTGCAGGAACAGCTGAAGCAGAAGTCCGCTCACATCGTTTCACTGTCGCAGAAGGAAAAGCAGTTGAAGTCACAAGTGGAGAAGCTGGAAGTTGATTTGGGTCATTCTCTGAATGAAAAGGTTTCTCTCCAAGAGGAGCTAGCTGAGCTGAAAATGCTGGCAGAGAAAGACAAGCTGAGGGTTTCCGAGCTCACGGGCAGGGTGCAGGCTGCAGAGGAGGAGCTCCAGAGGCGGGAGTCTTTACATGAGAGCAGCAGGAGGAGCCTGGAGGACAGAAACTCGGCCCTCCACACCATGCTCGCGGCACTAGCATCTGAGCTAGACAGTCGCTGTGAGAAAGCTAGAGCTTTGTTAGAAGCCAAAACAAGCGAACTACTCAGCATTAGTAGTGATAAAGCGAGTGCTGTTCTCGCTAGACTCTCCCTCTGTCAGCAGCACACAGCCTCAGTTGGGGAGGCACTGCTCGTGAAAACTGCCCAGCTTTCTGAATTAGAAGCACAACTTACACAGCTGACAGAGGAGCAGCATACACTAAAGAATTCTTTTCAGCAAGTTACCCACCAGTTGGAAGAAAAAGAAAATCAGATTAAGGCCATGAAGGCCGATATCGAGGGTCTTGTCACAGAAAAAGAAGCCTTACAAAAAGAGGGAGGCCATCAGCAGCAGGCGGCCTCCGAAAAGGAGTCTTGCATCACAAGGTTGAAGAAGGAGATATCCGAAAACATCAACGCTGTCACACTACTGAGAGAAGAGCTTTCGGAGAAGAAGGCCGAGGTTGACCGTCTTAGTAAACAGCTAAGCGACCTCAGTGCCCAGCTCCAGGACAGCCTGCGTGAGAAGGCGGCAGCCGTGTCGTCACTGGGTCAGCAGCACGAACGGGAGCGGCTGGAGTTGCACGGCCAGCTGCGGGACCTGTCTGTGAAGGTGGACACTCTGAGTAAAGAGAAAGCGGCGGCCCTTGAGCAGGTGGATCACTGGTCCAGCAAGTTCTCAGAATGGAAGAAAAAGGCCCAGCCCAAGTTTGCACAGTACCAAAGCACTGTTAAAGCTTTGCAGACACAGCTTGACTTAAAAGCCAAGGAAGCCACTGAGAAGGATGAGCAGATAAGTGTATTGAAGGAAGACCTCGATCAGCAGAAGAAAAAGTTTGAATGTTTAAAGGGCGAGCTGGAAGACAGGAAGAAGAAGATGGAGGAAAAGGAGTGTGATTTAGAGACTGAGTTAAGGACCCAGACAGCAAGGGTCGTTGAGTTAGAGAAGTGTATTACTCAGAGGAACAAAGAAATCGAGTCCCTAAATGAAATACTTAAGAATTACAAGCAGCAGAAGGACACTGAGCAGAGTGAACTGGCTCAGAAACTGCAGCACTTGGAACAGTTGGCACAAGAGAAAGACAACAAGGTCAGAGAGGCTGAGGACAGAGTCCGGAGACTAGAAGAGCAGGTGTCCTCCATGCAGGCTGAGCTGGGAATTACGAAGAAAGAATTAGACCATGCGCATGTCGCCGTGGAAAGCAGAGATGGGGAGGTGAAGGCTTTAGAGGATAAACTTGAGTTAGAGAGTGCAGCAAAGCTGGAACTGAAGAGGAAGGCTGAACAGAAGGTTGCTGCCGTCAAGAAGCAGTTGTTGTCTCAAATGGAAGAGAAAAGACAGCAACATGAGAAAGATACAGAAAGCCAGTTGAAGGAGCTGAATGCAAAATTACAAGAAAGAGAAAAGCAAATTCACACGCTGGAAGAAAAACTTAAAAACCTAGAAAGTTCTCCACAGCCAGAAACTCCAGTTGTGTCCAGATGTGTAGAAAATGTGGCAGCATCTCCCGAGCAAGAAGCAGCAGATTCCCAAGGCTGCACTCGGAAGGCATGTGAAGAAAAAGTCTGCGCACTGCAGAGAAGTTTAATTGAGAAAGAGACGCTGCTGCGCAGGCTGGCGCCGGGGGCAGGTGACACCACGCCCTCTCGGTCTGAAGTGCAGCACGAGGACCAGGAGCTCTCCCGAAAGCTAGGCAGCACCCCAGACAAGCAACCTGAAGGTCAAGTTTTGATAGGATGGCTTCAAGAAGAACTCGAAGAAAGGATGAAATCTTTCTTAATTGCATCCCAGCCCACGGAGGAAGAGACTGGTAAAAACGATACAAGAGTGAAGCAGAACTGGGCAAGTATAATTGGCAATGTCCAGAAACCCCTCCAGGAAAAGGAGCTGACCTGCCAGACCCTGGAGCACAGGGTAAAAGAGCTAGAGTCAGACTTAGTAAGAGAGAGGGATGCACATAGACTTGAAATGGAAAAGTTGACCTTAAAATATGAAAAATCGCAAGCTTCCCAGCAAGAAATGGATGGGAAAAATAGATGTGTAGAAATTTTGGAAGGTAGTCCTGAGGAAAATTCCAAATCACATGTGATCCAACCCAAATTGGGGAGTAACATGGATGCCCAGCACAATGACCTGGAGTTACAGTTAGCAGGGGCGCAGCAGGAAAAGCAGAAGCTAAGCAAGGAGGTCGCTAGGCTACAGAAAGACCTCCGAGTGCTGAGAAAGGAGCACCAGCAGGAACTGGACATCCTGAAGAAAGAATGTGAGCAGGAAGCAGAGGAGAAGCTCAAGTAAGTGTTCTCAGAGTGCGCGTGTGTGTTGTGTAGTATAGACGCTCTACCTACCCAAAGTTTTACAGAAATCCAGAAAGCTAAATACTGAGAACAAATGAGTATTTTGGGCAGGAGGCAGTGTTATCCATGGTCATTTAGGGAAGCGCCTTTTCTTATAGGTGAGATCACAGTGTTGGCTGTTTTCTCTAGTAGCAGCCCCATGACTACAGCATGCATGTAGAAGGGGAGAAGTTTAAAGTTGGAAAGAACAGTTCTCCAGCCCTCACTGGGTCAGTCAGTCCCTGGAGGTAATCGTGGTTTACGTGCCTCTCCCGTTTTCTCCACACGGACACTTGCACACTCAAAATTGTTTCCTAACTGTGAGATCATACTGTATACACTGTTTTGGAACCAGTTACTCACCTCTTGGCAACTGCTCTCTGGAGCAGCAGTCATCGCTGTCACTCTTGTTACTCAGACAGGAGCAAGAAGACCTTGAGTTGAAGCACGCTTCCACGTTGAAGCAGCTGGTGCGGGAGTTTAACACCCAGCTGGCACAGAAGGAGCAGGAGCTAGAGAGGACCATCAAGGAGACCATCGGTAAGTACAGCTGCGAGCCCAGCAGGCAGGACACCTTCAGCTGAGTGCACACTCAAAGCTTATTCTCTTTTTGCCCTTGTGGTAGGTGTTGTAATGTCATTAAACTGGAGAGAAAAGGGCCTTTGCTCTTCTAGATTCTCTAGAAAGAGCCTCACCTGTCAATTCCTTGCCTTAGAAAAGCAGAACTTCACCATCACTGTTCTGCAGAATTTTATCAAAAGTAGTTTGAAATGAGAATTCCTGCTGCGTTGGCATACAGATAGTCACAAACATGTTTTCTCATGTGTGTCCCTTGTCCTTCATTAGATAAGGCCCAGGAGGTGGAAGCTGAACTTCTGGAAAGCCACCAAGAAGAGACACAGCAGTTGCATAGAAAGATTGCGGAAAAAGATGACGATCTCAAAAGAACAGCCGAGAGATACGAGGAGATCCTTGATGTACCGTATTCTCATTCTCTTTTGAAATATAGCTGAATTTTATGGTGGTCCTAAATACTCTGTTTCTCAGCTGTAGAAAGGGTTTTTCCTTCAAGAGAAACTGGAGTAAAGCAAGGCTTTGTGCTTGGGTACAGTCCGGGGACCCGAGCAGTTACTGGTTGCTCGGCCCCTGGTCTTCCCAGGGCAGCCAGCTGGTCTCATTCTTTCTCCATCCATTTTCAGATGCCCAGAATGGGGGTGTGGGGGTGATTTATCAGCTAAGTGTTCTATGTTTAGTGGAGAGTTACTTCAAAGCACTTATTCTGATGGCATTGCATTAGCAGAATAACATAGCCCATGAATGCTGGTGAGAACTTTTGCAATGTTTTGGGAAAATGAAGAAATTGCATCGGTCGCCAAGCGTTAGACAGACTAGTTGTGTTGTGTTACTTAAGAACTGCCGATGTGATGTAGGGACAGGTGGGTGTGAGAGGTACAGCGTGAGCAGACAAAGGTTCAAAGACCTGCCCCTGAGTCACACAGCTCATCCAGAGTCCGTGGAGAACAAGAAACAAATCATTCCCCAGCTTCTTGTGATGAGTCGGTTGCCACCATGTGTGCAAATGCTGCTTTGTTTCCTGGGTGTCTCTGTAAGACCCCCTGTAGAAAGCACCCATAGTGTCGGACCTGTAACACCGTTGACTCCTCATGCTTCAGACCTGATGACCCCGTGTGAGAGAATGGAAGCAGCGTGAGGACCTTGGTTGGGAATTGACAGAGGGAGCAGGAGAGGGAGCCACGGCATCCCAGGAAGAGTGAGCAGCACGGAGACAGATTAAACTGGGTCAGGACTGGGTCAGGATGGAGGCTGAGGGCAGAGAGATAAAATGGTTCTGTGTCTCAAAGCTTGAGTGTTCTGCACTGCTCCCAAAGTTATTACCACATTCCTATTTTCATTCTAAAGGCCCGTGAAGAAGAAATGACTGCAAAAGTAAATGACCTGCAGACTCAGCTTGAGGAGCTGCAGAAGAAATACGAGCACAGGCTAGAGCAGGAGGAGAGCGCAGAGGACAATGTAAGATGACTTTGAGTTTCTTCTCGTGGTTCTTGAAAGGGTTAACCTTCTCCATGGTTTGGCTTACCCATTGACATACATTTGTCCCATTTAACCCTTTGAGGACTCTTGCATTCCTTTTTAGACAATACAACTAAAATCCAAAGAGGTTAGCAAAGTGTTCGGATCTCATGTTAAGTGTTGTAGTGGAGTGTAAGCCCAGACTCCCAAATTCAAAGCCAAGACTTTGCTGTTTCCCTAGTGCTGCTTGGGCTTCCTGCACACACCTCAGACAAAGCAGAGCAGAGTGGGCCTCACACCCCGGGACAGTGCCAGGAACTGTCCACAGCAAACGGCACTTCCTGAGATTTTTGTTTGTGCTAAAAAATTTTTTTCAAAAAGTTTGCTCTTTGAGTTGTTTCTTTTATTATTTTATTCTTTGGCAGTTGCATACATGCACATAATACATTTTGTTACACTTGCTCTTCTCCATTCTCTTAGCCCTTCCTGCTCCCACAAGCCCTCCATCTTCCTCCTAACAAGTAACCCCACTTTGTGTCATTTTGTTTTGTGACCCCTTGATTTTAACTTGGGCCACCCACATTGTGAGGGTGTGACGTTACCCACTAAAGCATGGATAACTATCAGTGGTTATCACTTCTGAAGACAGTGACTCCTCCACCCCCAGCAGCACTCAACTGCCAGTAGTTTCCTGGTCACATTTGATCTGTATTCTGCTTTATAATGTATCCTTAGCTGTATTGCATGAATGTGGTGGTTCTCAGTCACATGCTGGTCTGCCTTTCCTTGGCTGCAGGACCAGATGCAGATTCAGTGAGGTGACTGACATGAAAGCTGGCACTGTGTCTCTGGTATTTAAAACAGCAATCCTGATCTATAGTAAACGTGGAAGATAAACCATGTGTGCCCCATGTCTTGCAGTGTATCCCAACAGTTACCCATAAAGCACGTGGGTCCCAGTTTGAGAAGCCCGACACTGAAGCATTTCTTTCTGAAAGTTCTCCCTTCTCCAGGGTGGTTTTTTTCACAGCATTGTCATAAGGCTCCTGGGAAAATGAACAGATACTGTCTGTGACTTCACCCTTGAGAAGATTTATTACAGATCGTCAGTTACTGAGTTACTGAAACAGCAGTTTTCTAAAGAGCCAGTTACATGGATTGCCTCTCCAGAATGCAGAGATGAAGCCTTTACAAAAAGGCTTTGCTAAGATGTACTCCTTACTAAATAGATCTGTACAAGCACTGAGTGAGCTGAAGGGACCCTTTCTCCTTTAAAGATAGTTGTTAAGTTCTGTCTGTCTGTTTGTTGTTTGTTTAGCATTTGGTCGTGCCTTTGGGTATACCTTTGCTATTAAATACTACTTCTATGAAAAAAATGTATTTTCCTACTGTGAGCTTTCCCCCTAGTGTCAGAATATTACTGTTGTATCCTGACTGCCATAGAGTATTGAAACATTTTGAAATTAATACCTGGAAGATGCTCTGAGTACTTGACCGTGTTTCAAAAGAAAGAAGAACATAATAACGATAGACAGTGTTTTGTTCCTGTGTAGTCTCTTGGTTCCCTTTGAGCATGCTTCAGTGCTTCTGAATGTGTTGGTTTTGTCTTTTACTTGGGATGTCAGGCTGCTCAAACAGCCTTCCCTTCTCAGATTCCTAAATAGCTGGCATTGCAAAGATGCAGTATTCCTTTTGGATTCTAGGTGATCCTAAATCACATAGACCTTTATTGAGATCCATGGGAAACAGTTTGTAATCAGAGCCCAGAATGAGCCTCAGAGATTGTGCTCAGACATTTCCTAAAGGACTCTGGGACATGTTTACTCAAGAGGTTACATGAGTGATACGTGGACATACTCTGTCCAGTAATGCTGAAGTATAAAAAACAGCCTCCTGCTGGGGCATCTGTCTTCCCTTCTGATTGACAGTGCTGCCAGAGCTCCGTCACAGCCTTTCAGTCCTTCCTCTGAATTGGTGCATACTTGCATGGGGAACAGACCAGGTTAAAAGACAAGGATTTGGAATTGCTTCATTTCAAACCCGGTCACTCTTGTAAGATGGTAGCGCTGGCTCATTGTTCACATTCTTTTGTTTTTCTTTTCATCTCCAGGTGACAATGATGGAGCTACGGGTAAGATCAGTTCTTCATTGAAGTTTACTGAGGCTAGTTCATTTAGGAACATGTTTCTCTCTCTTTTAGTGAGTTAAAACATAAAGATACTTTTTCTACAGAGAGAGTTCTTTGCAGGCAGTACAGAAACACATCCAGGCTTCGGTAAAGCGCACTCACTTGAGTCTGGCTTTTGTTCTTTCAGACACAGCTAGCCCAGAAGACCACAATGATCAGCGACTCCAGGTTGAAGGAGCAGGAGTTGAGAGAGCAGGTACAGGCAGGGCCTCGGCCCCTGAGAAAGCAGTTGAGTTGGTAATGATTTAACAGTTGCTTTGAAATTCCTTCAGTCTTACAGGAAACTTGATTTCCAGGTCCACAAGTGCTTGAGGCAATCTTTGCACTTGTTTAAAATGAGGATATATATTTTTACATTAATTTACTTTACGTGTGTGGGTATTTTGCTTGTATGCATATTTATGTGCACACTGCATTCTTATTGTCATGGATCCCCTGAAACAAATTCCAGACAGTTGTGTGCTGTCATGAGGGTGCTGGGAATTGAACTGAGTCCTTCAGAGGAGCAGCCAGTGCTCCCAACTCCCAAGCCATTTCTCCAGCCCCAACTAGAGCTTTGTATCCTAATTCTACTGTTTAACATTTTGAATATTTTTTTGTGTTTATATCATTGTAATAATTTATGTTCTAAAAAAGAGTTATTTTTCTGATTTGTCAAAGAAAACGTTTATACGAAAATTGTTGTTTAATGCTTTTTCCCAATGGTTGAATTAATGTTATTTGATTTGTACACATGCTTTCTGTGGGTTTGCTTGCATTTTATTTAATGGAATCATACAGTACACAACTTATGATGTTAGCTTCAAAAGTGAAATGGCTCGTATTCTTTCTATCCATCTATGTTGTCTTTTAGTACTTCATCCCTTCACTGTATAGCCCTGGCTCGGATTAGAGGCCTGAGCTACCACACACAGCTACTTCGTACTTAATTCCTTCTGGGAGCAGTACATGAATGGTGTCCCATGGTATAGATAGACCCAGCACAGTATATAGCTACTCAATAGTTTATACACATTTGGGTTATTTCTACCTTTTCCTTATAGCAAGCAGTGCTGTTAGAAACATTTGTATACCCATTTTTTGTTTTGGTTGGTTGGTTTTTTTTTTGGGGGGGGGGGGTCAGAGAGGGCCTCTCTGTATAGTACTAGTTGTCCTGGAGCTTATTCTATAGATCAGGCTGGCACAGAGTTCCTGCTGCCTGAGTGCCACTGTGCCCGACCTTGTGTACCACTTGTTGTTTGAACACTGGCAGTTCTTTTAGGTGTTCGTATAGGGAAGAGCGGAATTGCTTTGCGTATTGCATCAGTGGTTTATAAGGACTCCACTTTTCACATCCTTATCTACAAGGTATTTTTATTACAGCCACCCAAGAAAGTAGGAGGTAGTATTTCATGTACTGTTAGTTTACTTTTTTTGTTTTTTTTTTTTTTTTTTTTTTGAGCCAGGGTTTCTCTGTTGTAACTCCAGCTGTCCTGGAACTCACTCTGTAGACCAGGCTGGCCTCGAACTCCCAGAGATCCGCCTGCCTTCCGAGTGCTGGGATTAAAGGTGTGCGCCACCACTGCCCGGCTAGCTCACATTTTTTTAATAATTAATAATATCAACTATCTTTTCATCAGTTTATTAGCCCTTTGTATCTCTTCTTTGGAGCGATGTAGTATTTATTAATGTCCTGTGATTGTTTTGGGTTGTTTTTCTTTTTGTTGTTGAGATGTAAGGGCTTATTATGTATTTTGGATGCAGATTCCTTATCAAATATGTGATTTACAAATATTTTCTTCCATTTTGTAATTTATCTTTTCACATTTTTGATAGAATCTTTTGATACACAAAAGTTTCTGATTTTAATAAAATTCAATTTATGTATTTTTTTCTCCCATATAATAAGCTTTTAGTTTCTATCAAAGAAACTATTTCTTTTAATTTTATATACATATACGGTTCCTTCAGCATTAAAAAGAATCCACTGGCTATAGCTATTTTCCTTTCATGTGATTTCTATATTAACTATATGGTATGGTTTGAATATTATTTTTAGGTTCATAATTTAGAAGACCGTTTGAAAAGCTATGAAAAGAGTGTGTGTACGACAACTGTAGGGGCGCCTTACAAAGGTGAGCTCACGTCCGCCATGCCGCCTGTGTGCGCCTCTCACTTTGCTAATTCGTATTCTCTTATTTTTATCTTGTATCATTTTTAGTAGTTGACAAGTTCAAATTATATACACTTACTACAACGTGATGCTTTAAAATATGTATTCTCTGTGGAATGTACAAGTGAGCTCATTAGTACGTCACATACTGAACCTTTTGTTGTGGTGTGTCTTAGTTAGTATTCTGCTGTGAAGAAGCACCATGACCAAGACAACTTGTAAAATAAAACATTTAGTTGGGGGCTTGTTAGAGTCCATGACCATCATGTCTGGGAGCATGGTAGGAGGCAGGCAGGCAGGCATAGTGATGGAGCAGTAGCTGAGAGCTTGCATCCTGAGCCACAGACAGTGGGCAGATGGAGAGGGGTGCGGGGAGAGGCGCTGAGCTTAGTGAGGATTTTGAAACTTAAAAACCCACTTGCCAGTGACACAGTACCTTCAACAAGGCCACAGATCAAGTAGATGAGCCTGTGCTGGCCAGTCTCATTCGGACGAGTACATGGTGGCGATGCCTTAAATCTAGCCCTGCAGGTTTTCCGTAATACAATACACAACTGCACCCGGACTCGGTATTGTGCCATAGCTGCTTTGAAGGTATTTCCACTGTGATGCTGAAATTTGTCTCCTTTGAACAGTGAACACCTCCATCCCACCTGATCCTCAGCTCCTGGTGGCCACCATCTCTTTCTGGTCTTTGAACCCAGCTTGTGTAGATCTCACATGGGAGTGGACTCTTGCAACACTTGTATTCTGTGTCCGGCTTGCATTGTTTGACGTAGCGTCTTGTAGACTCCTGTCTCACAAACATAATACTGATTGTAGTGCCAAGCATTGTCTTGTACACATTGCACATCGGCACCTCTAAAGGATGGGAAGAGTCCAAGAAGGTGACGGGCTGTGCACGTTGGTCTCTTCTCCCTGCTGCTGCTCTGAAGAGTAAGATTTGAGTGATCGCCCTCCTGTGGGAGAAAGAAAGCATTGCTGTCAGTTACTTACATAAGACATGTGTAGCACCTTCGTCAGACACGGGGTTCCTAATTCTTCCCCTCTTATTTAGCACCCATGTGTGAGGTTTCCAGCCCCATTCTGTTTACATTCACCCTATGGGGAACTTACATGATCTGTTTTTTTCTTTTGTTTAAGTTTGAGAGTCATCCAGGTTGTGTATTTTATTCTATTAGTTTGGTACATGTTTGTACATGTTTCTTACAGTCTACATGTGAAAGATTTCTGTAGCATATAGAACTAAGGATAGCACTGACACATCACAGGATATGCAGTTTTTGTGGAAATAACATGGTAGGTGCCCTAAGTGTTTCTGTTTGTTCCACTGATGCCCGCTCCCTTGGCAGTGGGCAGCACTGTGCCCTCTCTGCTGAGTGTGTCGTGGCGTTTCAGTGCCTAGCTGATGTACAGCTGATAGAATTTACCAGCGTTGTAATTTTGCTCCTGTTCTTAGTAATGGGTCGAGCATCATTAGATCATATTATTTGCTCCTCATTAGAGTTTAGTTGTGTGTAGTTCTTCCTGTTGAGTGCCTTATGTTTTCCATGTCTTCTAAAATTAGATTGTCATTTTCTTTTTTGTAAAATGTCAAATATTCTACTTATTTGCTTTTTTATTAACATATATAATTATACAAACTAATGAGCTCTCAGGACATTGCTGTATACATGTATAATATGCACATTATCATATCCACTGCCTTTATTGTTCTTTCTTATTCCTCATTTCTATTTTCTCCCTTCACATACTTAGTAGCCTACATTTTATTTTCATGGTATTCTTTCTTCTTTAACCACCCACCCGTAAAAGAGAAAACTCTTTAGGGACTGGCGTACTTGACTTAACAGGACGATCCCCAGTCCCACCCGCTTTCCAACATGACATTGTGTCACTCTTCCTTGTGGCTGGACAAAATCCCTCCACGCATCTGCCCCCCAGTTGTCTCGGATTGGTGCCCAGGTTGATCCTGAGCTCAGCTTTTATTCTGGATAATACAAAACAAGCAGTGTGCGCAGTGGGTGTGCGGGTACCTCTACAGTAAGCTGCCATTAATTTTTAATTTTTAGAGGACTCTCCTGATTTTTGCAGTGGCTACCTTAGTTCTAACCCTAGTGCTCAAGACTTTCTTCTTTCTTCCTATACCCTGGCCAGCTTTTGTGGTCCCGACGGGTGAGATGGAACTTACATGTAGTTTTTATTTGCGTTTCCCTGATGGGCTAAGATGTTGAATATCTTTTTGAGTGTTCATTGGCTATTTGAACTACTCGTTTCAAAAGTGTCTGTTTACGTGTGGACCAGTGGAATAGACAGCCAAGAAATAAACCCACACAGCTACAGCTGCCTGATTTGAAAGCAATGCCAAAAAACACACTGGAGAAAAGATGTTCTCGTCATTGAGTGGGCTGGGAAAACTGGATATCTGTGTGTAGATGGGCTCCTACACCCCCCACCCCCCTTCCCTGGAATCCAGCTCTGTTGGGCTGTCTTCCCTCTGGGAACTCTCCTCTTTAGAAAATCAGAAGCCACTACTGGCCGCACTCAGACATTGCAGCCTGTGAGCGGGGTGTGTTGTCACTGAGCACAGAGATTCCAGTCGTACAACCAGGACCAGCTACTGCTCCAGCCAATCGGTAGACTGCATTGGAAGAGTGGGAGGAGCAAGGGGAGCACGGAGGTTGTACAGGAGGACCAGTGGTGTGCTCTGCAGTCCCTCTCCCATCATTAGGGAGGAGGGTGCAGTGGGACTGAGAACCAAACCAGATGTGCACTTCAATCTCAAGGGAGCCCGCTGGCCTCCAGCCCTTACCCTAGACACTGAAGTCACGAGCAGCCATGCTTTTGACAGGCTGTGTTGCTCATTTAAAAATTGTATTTCCTTAGCCAGTTTTCCTGTGCTTACATAGTGCCTGAATGTTTCCTGTCAGCAGGGGCTTTGTTGAGACGGCACCATACCCAACACGTGCAGAAAGCAGTCTGTCAGTTGCTGACTTAGTGTAGACCGAACTGTGCTAATATCTAAATTCTAAATTAAGGGAGAACTTGATTAACAATTTTTATGTTCATAAAATCAGTGAGTGAAATCAAAAGTTCTTTTTTTTTTTTTTTAGTACTCGGGATTGAACCCAAGCGGACAAATGCTAGGCAAACAGTCCTTCGCTGAACTATGTCCCTCAACTGCACTAGACTTGCCCAGGCTGGCTTGAAACTCACTGTGCAGACTGGCTACCTTGGAACTGTGTCCTCACACTTGAGCCCCCAAGTAGCTGGGATTCCAGGCTTGTGCCACTGGGTCCAGTTCACATAAAAGTGTTTGAAAGTCACTGTGACACTGATACTTTCAGTTTATTTATTTAGTTTTTATCTTATGTTTCAAAACATTTTTGAAAATTTGATTTTAACTTAGTACTTTAATGTTGGAATGCTTAAAAAGAAACTAAAAATGTTGGGGATACTAAATCCTTAATAAAACTAAAATGATATGTCAGTCTAATATCTCAAGTCATCCACATGCTGCTTCACAGAGGCTCAGCAGCGCTTAGGAACTGTGACTCTAGCCATGTGGTCTTGTAAGAGAGTAAGGGAAATGCAGACTTTATAATCTTTGCTTCTCCCACACAGCCGGGATGTTCCTAGTGTGAGCATGCGTGGCTATCCCTGCGCAGCGGGTAGGAAACAGTGGCTCTTCCCTTCCCTTTGCTAATGTGTCTGCTTTCTGAGTGATGAGTTGTCTGGGCCTGCTTTTGTAGTTTGACTTTGTCTTTCTTGACAGGTGCCAATTTGTACCACACCGATGTCTCACTTTTCGGAGAACCTACCGAGTTTGAATACTTGCGAAAAGTGCTGTTTGAGTATATGATGGGCCGTGAGACCAAGGTGAGGGTCCTGACTGTGGCTTGCTTGGGGCTCCTTTTAGCACACACACAGCGTGCACACCATCAGATGTGTACGCAGACAGTATTCAAAAAAACGAACTGACTGGCAGACTTGCTCAATTTATTAAATACTAACCTTAAAAACGCTATTGGATGTTACTAAATACTATTACAGTGAAAATCTCACAAACAGTAAGTTGTTTTAAAAAAAAAAAGTGAAGCATGTGGCTGTGTGTGTGTGTGTGTGTGTGTGTGTGTGTGTGTGTGACTTCAGATCTTAAAAGTAGAAGAGATTGCATTTTATGGAGGCTTTAGCACCCTGTAGATAGCTCTGTGAACCACCATGCTGTCACCATGACAGGCTGCCAAAGAATGTCACAAGTCATTTCTGCTTTTGTGGGATATTGATCATGTTTAAATTACCACGCTGTTCAAGTAGTCAGTCAATTTGTTTTCTAGAATGTAGCTCCCACTTAAGGCCCTTGCCGTAGTCTTGCCATATTTTTGTGTCTTATAGTTTATTTGTTCGTTTAAAACTTTGTTAGACATTTGCTAACTATATCTTAGATGGAATTAAATGTTGTTAGGGAATTTCTTGAACTTTTTATCAATAAAAGTTTTTGTTGTAATCAGTTTCTGGTTTTGACATTTGCATACTCTTATTGTCATGGGATTCGTGTTGTCTGTGTCTTGGCTTAGAATGGGATAATGAGCTTTCTGTCTTTGGAAACAGTTGACCATGTGCTGAGTCACAGAGATGCCACCCAGTTCTGACAGTGATTTTGGAAATATTAAAAAAAACAAGGGCATAGATAAGGACCTTAACTTAAAATACTATTCTGAACTTGTAGGTTGGAGACTCCGAGAAGAAGCAGGAGCAGAGACCAGAAGTCATTTGAGTTCTTACTATTTGTAGAAATTATGTTTTGTTTACGCCAAGTAGGTTTAGAAAGTATTTTTTGTTGCTTGTGTTTGGTTTTGGATTTTGGTGCCAGGTCTTGCTATATGACCTGCTTTGCCGCTCAGGAGCTGATGATGGGCATATACTACTACCATGCCTGGCCATCAAATCCCTTCAAATAGACATTCTGTTAAAGTAATGAGATCTTGAGTATGGGACAGAAAGAGTGTTTTTGTTCACAGGGGTCCAGTGTCTTTCTGTCTTCAGGACTTTTACTGCTTTTTCTCTTATCTTAAAGCAAAGCTGATGAGCGACATGCATCCTCTTGCTGCATTCTTTTTGGAGCTAAAGTAGCATCCTGGACCTGCGGCTTGGGAGTTGGTTAATATTACATGCACTTGAAGTAGGTAGAAGGAGGCTGAGTTTGAGTCTCCTCTCAGGCCTGTGGCCACTCAGTGCTCTAGTGCTGTGACGCATGTGCTGTGGCTGACAGACTGGCCTTCCTGAGTCTGACGAGGTAGCCTCTGCCGCCTGCTGCTCCCTGGGAGTGTGGTGCTTATGAAATGTGGTTTCCAACTTTGAGCATCTGGAAGAGAGACACGGCCCAAGCCAAATGTAGTCTTGTGCTTTCTGAGTCTGCGGTGCTCTTGAGGTTACAACTTGGAAGCAGCCGCAGGGGCCGCTCCAGCAGTCCCAGAGGTGCGTGCTCGTAATCCACCATTGTCTGGATTTCTGGCTGGTGGTGGTGGACAGTCTATAACTCTTCCATCACATCTGACCCGCAAATGTGGAAACTGGTGGTAAGCTTAGTTTACTGTTAATTTATCGATACAATGGCAGACAGTGACATGGAAGCTGATACCATTTCTGACCTTCGAATCAAACAGTGCTTTAGTTCTTAGTTAACCACACTGTGGAGCAGAATGCAGTGTAAGGACTGTAAGCTTCACTTGTGGAGGATCTAGGTGTACGAGCTGTAAACAGAGTTAAGCTTTGGTCAGGGAGCTCAACACTCGTACAGGATGGGCAGCAGCTCAGAGAGAAGGCCCAGGAGAATAATGTGCAAGTTTCTTGAGTAGCAGGTAGTCTAGTCCAGCTATGCACTGTCTGTGAGGTGCAAGTGTTTCCAGCTAGGACCAGACAGTCCTGAAGGCTAGATGTTCTCCCTGAGAATTGCCAACAATGATAAAGCTAGTTTTAGACACACATTTTTTGCTGCTTTGCTTAGTTTCTATATATTAACAAAGAACTTTCAAAAGTGGGGAGCAGGCTGTACCCTAGAATGAGCCAGACCGTGGTGGACTTGGTGATGTGGTTACTTTCTGCACCCAGAGGCCTCTGTGTGTCATACTCTCTGTCTCGTCACCTGCTTTTATTGCAGCGTTCTCTGGGAGGCAGCTGCTTGAAGGACACTAGGTATAGTGCTCACATTCTGTACTATGGGGCTACCCCAGCCCTGCTTTCTTCTTGGTGAGTTTTGGTCCTCCATCCTGTTGTTGATACTGAAAGCCAGACTGCCTTCCTTTTTGCTCTGTATGCTTTAATGAAGACAAATTCCCTGAGGAAACACTGGCTGAAGAGCCTGCTTATAAATCAGGTGGCTCATTTGAACTTTGTCTCACCTCTCAGGGCCTGAGGATGTGGTTTGGAGAGTAGACAGTCTGCCTTGTTTCCAAGGTGTAGCAGGAGCCCGGCTTCTCTGTAAAAGCTTTTCTGGCAAGCTGAGAGCTTTACTAGTTGTCAGCTGTAGAATCCGGATCCTGATGGACTCGGGTGACTTTCCATTTAGTGTCGTCTAGAAGTGTGAAGAGACAACGAACTGGTGACAGTTCATGGTTGTATCTTTATAAACATTTGCACGTGCATGTGTGTGGTTTCAGGATGAAGTGTACCAAAATTAAGGAAATGTTCCATATAACTGTGAATCTTTGAATTTTGTTTTTTTGGTACCTGGAGAAAAATGTCTTTAGGTGGTAATAGGAAATCGCCTCTGTGTTAACAAAGGAAAATACTGAAAGAGTTACTGCCTGTTATTTCTTTGCCATTCGTGATATACATGCACTTGGTCTCTGTCCTCAAGCTTAGCACACTAGTTGGGACTCTGTCTAGGTAATACAATTTAGAGAGAGGTGTGGTCAATGCCTTTGGGATCTTCCCAGAATGTGGTCATTTCAAGTAGCATTTTAGATTTTTTTTTTTTTTTCAGACATTAAAATGGTAGAGGCAAAGACAAGAAATATGTCTGAAACGCAAGTCATTGATGTGGGCTTTGCACCCAAAAACAGTCTCAGTTGATCTGTTAAGTGAAATAAGTTATCGGGAAATGTACTGTCTTGCCTCAGCTCTACGGCTAATAGGAATTTTTAAACTGTTAGTTTCTTTCCTTCCTGTTGATAATTAATTTTTTTCTAGCAATATGAATAAAGTTCCAAGATTTTTGGTTGTTAACACTGTGTTGATTTTTTTTCTACAACTTTCCCCAGAGCCCACTGCTGCCACCATACACACAGGCCTACACACAGAGCACATGTAGCCATGAGCAATGGCTCCCTTTTCTGGGGTGTTCTGCCATGCACTGTAGGAATCCCCAGGACAGTGTGCCACCTGACTTGAGATGTAAGCACTGAACTCTTATCCTTCTTATTTCCTAAGTGGCATCTTCTCTCCTCCCTGTCTTCTTCACAACATCTCATCTTGATACACAATAGGGAGTTTCAGCCTTTGAGGAGAATTTTCCAGGAGCTTATGGGTGACAGTCTGACTTACGGTATATTTATTCTGATCTGCACAGTTTATGATCTTGTTTTGCAAACCTCCATGTGTAATGTTTTGATTCATCATGTGTTCTACCAAACAAAACATTTGTGTTCCTTTAATATATAATTTCTATTAGGCCAGTGTGCTGCATGTCTTGAAAAGTAACGACTAAGCATGTTCATGTCCATGCAGTAGCCCATGTTGCTGAGATATATGATGTGACTTAGCTAGAGCTGAACCTGGGGCTTCTGATCCTTAGAGCATATGTTTGGCAGTGCATCACTGTATGTCACTGCAAATCTAAGGCCTTTTCAGATGAATTCATAATGAAGTTTCATCTTCCTACAACAAAAGACCAAGAACTAGATCTTTATTCAGCTCCATGCTATTGGAAATGCATTATCTAAAGTAATTTAAATGCAGACCTTGTAAGGAACCCTCTTAAATTGAGACCTTAGTGCTGGCTTTTCCTTCCTTGACTGATACCTTCACATCATACTTCTTTGTTCGTGGCTTCCATTGAGAGCTCTAAAGAATCCCCTAGTAGAACATGTCTGAACACTATGACACCACATGGCCTCATGGTCTACTAACGAGCGCTTTCCTGTTGCTTCTAGACCATGGCAAAAGTTATAACCACTGTCCTGAAATTCCCTGATGATCAGGCTCAGAAAATTTTGGAAAGAGAAGATGCTCGGCTGATGGTAAGTTCCAGAAGTAACCTACAGCAAAGGCGGTTTTCTCACAGTTTATATTCTGCCTCATTTCCAGAGCTTCTCTGTGTTTATAAAGGAAATTGAAATTTTTGAATTTTTTAAATAGTGGCAGCGGGTGGACATTAAGAAGCTTAATCCAGGACGCCGCGTGGTAGGGACTCATGGGAGAGAGCTGCCTTTCTTAGGGGACATCGGATGCCATGTGTGCAGCCTGGAGTTCCCAGAGCTGGAGCCGCTCTGGGAAGGATGGCGACATTTGTCCTTCTGCTTCACAGAGCGTGGCTTCTAATAGCACAGTGTTCTCTGTTGCAGAGTATTTACATATGCATTGAGTCTAAAGAATTTAATCTTTTTCGGGGGGAGGCAGTAAGATGGCTTGGCAGAGAAAAGCAGATAGTGAGCAATATCAAAAACAAAACAAAGCAAAAAATCTCTTAAAGTGGACTGAAAAATATTTAAGCACATCTGTAGGAAAATCACTGGAAAACCTTAGATCCTTATCCTGGAGTAAAGCAGCACCCCTTCTAGAAGGGGTGGAGTGGGGGCTGGGTCTTGGGTTAGTCCTCCTTTGTCCCTGAGGCTGTCCTGCCCGGCTTTAAACACGGCCTCGCTGTCATGACCTTCACTTACTGAGTAAACCCACTCTCCAGCCTCCTCTTATAGTTGTCACAGAAGCTCGGGGGCATGAAGTCTGTCACCTTAGGGTCAGTGATACCTTCCTTCAGTCACATGTGAGTGAAAGGTGGGCCCCGTGGACCACTCATGATAAAAGGAGACTCACAGGAAATGTGAGGTAATACGAAGTACGAAATGGGAGAGACTCTAAAATGTGAGTGGAAAATTAACCAAATTGACTGTTTTTTCTCAGTCTAAAGAGATTCTTGGTATTTGTAGAGTGGCTCAGGATCATTTTCTGTATTTTTAAGAAAATTTCATTAAAGCATATTATAATTGGCTGACATTGGAATCAAGAGATTCTTCTGTTATAAAGAAGCCTCTTTTTAAGTTTTCCTAAAAGCACATTTTTCTCATTGATCTGCTCCAGTCCCCAAAGTCATAAATCTACGTGTCTCTCCCCATAATGACTGCATTGGCAGAGGATTTCCTTCCCCTGGTCTTGGGAGTTTGTTTTCCTTCCTCGCTTGCCTGTGCTTGGCTCTCACACTCTTCCTCATGTCTGCCTGCTCCTGTGCTTTGTGCTGCTGGGGACTCAAATCCAGAGCCTCATGCATGCTGGAGCCCTGCACCACCAAGCCACATCCTCAGCCTCAGGTTCAGTTCTGGGTCAGTCCTAGACCTAGAGCATTCTTGTGTTTCGGTCTCATTCAATTCGTTTGTGTCTTTTTCTTTTTTTTTTGGTTTTTCAAGACAGGATTTCTTGTGTAGCCTTTGGCTGTCCTGGAACTCACTCTGTTCCAGGCTAGTCTTGAACTCACAGAGATCCTCCTGCCTCTGTCTCCCAAGTGCTGAAATTAAAGGCATGAGCCACCTCCAAGTTAATGAATCATTGGGACTCTATAGCATTTTAGGTGGAGAACACAGGGCTTGTCAGTCCCTGGCATATAATAAGATGCATGCCAGGTGGATTTGGAAAACAAATGCAAATAAAAATGACACATAATGAAGCATACTGCATATGTAAATGTGTGTTTACTTAAAGTAATACTGATATTGTTAGAATAAGATAATATCAGATCACTTTTTAAAATGTCACAAACAGTTCATAAAACTATTTAGACAATCTTTTGTAATCTTCAACATTCCAGCTGTTTGCCCCGTGCCAAGATCATCTCTGTTAACAGTGTGACAAGCCAAGGGGACATGCCTGGAATCCCAGCACTTTAAAGGTTGAAGCAGAAGAATCTCAAGTTCAAGGCCACAAAGTGGGAACCATCTCAATGAAACCTTGAATGGCTCCCCTGGATCCCTCTTTGTTCACTTCACTAAGTGTTTTTTAGTTCTTAAAAGCAGACACTAGATAGCCACATACCTATTGCATCTTGCATGCTTCTGCTGGTTTACCTGCAGAATACTAACCTCACTATGTTGTGTGTATAGAAAAATACTTTTCTAGTTGTGTTTTAATCTTGCTCCATTTTGTTAACTTCGTGTTAGATGTATGCCTATAAAAAGACACTTGAGAGGCTTGTCACACCATCCCAAAATAGACCGGCTCTAGTAAGCAGCCTTTGTTGTCCCACTTCCATCTCCAAGCAAACCATGAAGCTTGTTAATGATGTGGGTGGTGGCCACCTGAAGTCAGAGCCTGGAATTTAAGAGGTTTGCTACAGTAAAAACGAGCTGCAGTCAAGTTCCTTTACATTGAAATTGCAACGTGGTGCATCATTGCTGCAACCACTCTTGACACTCTGTTGAATAATAAGAGAATTATTCAGTGATAAAATTGATACCTTTTAGGAATGAGAACCAATATACAGGTGTACTGTGTTTCAAATCCATCAACTTCCAAAAATTCATGGGGGTAAACTGAAATGATATAAATCAAATTTTAATGTATACTGTAATGGAATTATGAAAAAATCACTTTATAATGTAATCCCCTCTAATTTACCTGGCCTTTAAATGCACCCTGAGCATGAATTGCACCTTTCAGCATTTAAACTTTTGAGTGAAAATTGAAAGTAAAAACTTAGGACAGGGGAAGTATTACATATTCCTTATTTGTCTTGTGACTCTCAAAAAAAAAAAAAAAAAAAAACAAAAACAAAAACCTAAGTACTATCTGCAGTTCTATCCACTTCATATACACAATATAATTTATGTACTATTTGTCTGAAAACTAACCCAATAAGCTTTTCCTCTTGGCTTTGTAGTTTACTTCACCTCGCAGTGGCATCTTCTGATAACCACCAGTCTGTGCTTAGTAAGCATGTGGTGAGTGGAGAGTCATATGTCTTGTATATGTGGAACAGAAATCATGTATGTTGCATGCGATTGACTATTTTTCTGTGATTATTTTATTCTTTTTAATGAACATTATTATGAAAGTGGGTTAATGTAATTGCTTTCTGTTGGTTCTGTTAATAGATGGATAGATAGACTATTAACTACCAAAAGTGGTCTTTGAAGTTACTACAGATTATGATAGAGAAGTGAAAAAAGAATTTCTAGATACGCTTGAAGACTTGTATTTCACACATCCAAAACCGACATTACTAAAAGCTGATTAAAAATAAGCACAGTTCTATTGTCTCCTAGTTGCACACAGCTCAGTGCAGCACGCGTGTTCTGTAGGTGCGCCTCCACAGCCTGGCTCAGCTGGATATGGCTGTTTCTGGTCAGCATTTTATTATAACAAAGTGTAGCTATCTAAAACATTTTTCCCACACTTCAGTGTCTTCAACATACAAGGCTTCTCAGCCTCACTTGGTGTTCATGTTACTAGCTTGATTTAACATTGCCTCAGACATTTAGGGTACACGTCTGGTACACATGTCAGACTTGGCTGTAATTTTCATAAGTCATAAATAAGTCGAATCACAGTAACCAAGACCCTCTGCTTGATAATAATGATGGTTTGTCTCAGCCATGAACAAACGTAGCAGGATAGAAGGTAAAGACTGAGATTGATCTTTTTAAAGAGCTTTTTAAAAAAGTGTTTATTTTAAAAAGATTTATCTTTTTATTTCATGTGTTTGTGTTTGTCTACATGTATGTGCCCCATAGAGGCCAGAAGAGGGCGTCAGGGCCCTTGGTTGCCAGCCTCCATGTGGGTCCTCTGCAAGAACAGCCAGTGCTGAGCCGCGGGGCATCTCTCCAGCTCCTCTGTTTTTTAAGTTTTGGGTTTTTTTTTTGTTTTTTTTTTTTTTTTAACTGCCTGCATTGAGTCTCCTTTTGATTTTCATATCTTACCATTTAATTTGCTTGCATGGTTATCTGGAGCTGTCTCATTCCTGTCTGGCAGTGGCTGGCAGTGCAGAACATGATTTTATTAGGTTACTTTAATAATAAGCTTATGAGACTTGACTCTCGATAAGTCCTTTATGTACACATTAAGTCGTGTGAGTACTGCATCGCACTGACATGCTGCTTCAGAGAGCTGCTCTCTCTGATGCGGGGCGTGTACCTCAGCACTTCTGTTGATGGATTGCTTGTCCACTCGGCTCTTGGTTTGAAACCTTTCAGACCGAAGCTTTGCAAACATCATCTAGTGAAGGCCACGTCTACCCTCACTCCCCACTTTCTACCCTTTTGTGAAATTTTCTCCTGTTCTCACACTTGTTTTTTTTTTTTCCTTATTTCCCTGCTTTTGTAATATTTGGCAGTTTACCTGTAAGCATCGTGCTTACAAGCATTTGAGAGGTCAGGCATCAATGAATAATTGTATCTTTAAGAAGGGAAATTACCCTACACAAGATGATTATCACACTCAATAAGCCTAGTAGTAAGAGAATACTAATATTATCTAATATACATAATGTTCAATTGTTCCTTTTTTTAATAAGATCTTTCATAAATATTTAAGACTCCAGGCTCCACAGAGAGCCTATATTGTATCGAGTAGTCGTGTGTTCTAAGGTCCCTTTTAAACAAGAGTTCTTGGTCTTTTTTTCTTTCACAACATTAATAGTATGAACTGACTCTTGTTTCCTGGCTGCGCTTGAGCCAAGGTTTCCAAATAATAACTGAAGAAGAGTAATCCCACGTCAGGTTCCCCATACCTCCTTCAGCATGATTGTTGAGCCAGCTTTGTAAGTACTCAGAATGCCTTAGCACCCCCTCCACCAAATGTGAATGCACAGTTTGTCTCTATTACTGAACCTTACTGGGAGATTTATTTCAGTAACATTTTAAACACCATACTCAATCTGAATACTAGCATTTAGCATTTTAATCTAGGTAAGTCTTAGGAAGGTTATAGGTTTGTGTCTCCATAATATTTTTTTTAAGTTTTAATGAACTTCGGGTGAAGCTTAGCCTTTTACACCACAATGTCCTGTCTTCCTCTGCCATGCATGTCATGCTGAGAGAATTGCAGGATATCGGAAGTGTACACACTGGGAAAGCGAGGCCACCTCCTTGCCTGTATGCCCAGTCTGAAGGCTGTCTTTGTGGGAGCCTCCAGGTAGCACAGGCGCTGCTCTGGGTGGCTGTCCTCAGGGCTCAGCACGCTGGGTTCATGGTCATGGTCTCAGCTTCAGGATCCACACCTCAGTACTGTTTGCTGGGACGCTATCAACCAGTTCAACTTATTCTAAAAGTAGTTTCTAGAAGATTCCATTAAGAATCAGTATTTCAAATGGCTTTACTTTTTTATTGTCATCCCTAGAGTTAATTTATTTTGCCTTGAAAAAACAAATCTCACAAAAAGTTGGCTTAAAAAGCTTGTTTGTTTGTTTTTCTTATTTCACATTAATTTCTTTTTTTTTTTCAGTCATGGCTCCGAACTTCATCTTGAAGCAGCGGAGAGCGAGGCTGGCCAACTGCTGCTCGGCAAGCTGTCCGTGTTTGCTGCCTTTGGAGAGTGACAGTGTCATGTCAGGCCTTTTGTGAGGCTTGAAGGCAGGTCTTCCCTGGTCCACAGCTGCGCTGCTTTTGAAGCAGATGATCTTGGTGGAAGTGGTGATGGTTCTGTTGTTTTTTCTTCAGGTTCTTGGGAAGGTTCATGTGGTTTAAAGACTGTGCTGACTGGTCCGGCCCCGCCCGGCCTGCCCGCTCAGTGTCCCTTTCTTCCGTTCTTCTCTCTGTTTAAAGAACTGCCTGTCTTCCTTATTTATTTTAGAGTGATTTTTTTTCTTTCTTAAAGACTTGTGCAATACATTTTGGGGTGAAATATAGTGGATTTTTTTTCTGATAAATTAGAGAATTTGACTGTTTCCCAGATTGATTTTTTTTGAATATTTGCTAAAGCCTAACTCTTTAAGCTCTGATAAGTCCCAACTGGCAGCACCTCATGTTTACCTAGCTTTTGTACTTATATTATTTTTCAGAGGAAAAATTACTACTGTAAATTGTAAATAGTCAATACATACTCCTATTGTATGCAGATCTGTGACTGTTGGCCATGTCATCTCAGAGGATCAGATAAATAAAGTTTATTTCCTATATAATACTTCTCACTGTGCTTCTTCTTAGGTTAGATTCTTCAAGATGTTTAAGCATCCAGGTTTTAGTTCGAGTAGGTGAATGGAGTGAGGGGCTGTCAGGAGAGCTACGTGCTGAACATGAGGAAAGGTTAGTATGTGTTCAAAATTAATAGGAGCGAGTGAGAAAGCTACAGAACACTCCCCTGATGCCCTAGGAGGGCTTCTGCTCTGAGGGGTCACTGATTCTTCTTAAGCCTAACGTGAGAGAAGCTCCTGGACACCAAGCTGTGGGAACTGCTGAGAGCGGATCACACAGCCTTCGTGTTCTGGGGGCACAGTACTCGGACTCGTGGATCTACAGAGCTCTGCCCGTGACTGAGCGCCAGTTATCCACCCAGTCTGCTGGCTTTGCTGGGGGGATCTTGCACTGTGATGAAGAGTGCAAGCTCTGTGAGGGGGAAGGAGGCCACCCATACCCTACAGCTGACTTGCTCATGATTCTTTAGAGAGAAGACACCCCCACCTCCACCCCATGGCTTATTTAAGTTTGCAAAATTGTGTCCCGCTGAAGGGTTTCTGACATGACTTGTTACCTTTTAATGCATCTTTCCAGGGTAGAAGTAATGGCCTCCCTGTGCAGTCCATGCAGCTTCTTGTAATTTCCCTTACACCATTCATGGAGACAGAGCAGGGGTCAGCTGACAGAAGTTCTCCATAAAGGGCCAGATAGTGAGCGTCTGCCTTAGAGACCGTGTGCTTTGTGTCGCAGCCTTGTAACTCCTGTTATAGTCAGAAGCAGCCGCCACAGGTAATTCTTTTTTTTTTTTTTTCTTCAAGACAGGGTTCTCTGCTGTAGCTCTGGCTGTCCTAGAACTCACGCTGTAGACCAGGCTGGCCTCCAACTCACAGAGATCTGCCTGCCTTGCCTCCGAGTGCTGGGATTAAAGGCGTGCACTGCCACCACCTGGCCATAGATAATTCTTAAAAGAGTGAACATAGTGTGTTTCAATGAAACTTCATTTTACTTTCTAGTAAATATGGAACTTTCATATATGCATAAATGTGTTTGGGTCCAATCCAGCTCTCCATTCCCTCCCTTTCCTCCCAGCCCCATGTACTCTCTTTTTAAAATTATTATTAAATTTAATATGCACTGAGTCCATTTAGTGCTGCCTGCATGTATGAGGATGTGGGACCATCTTCTGGATCTTGGGTGTTTCTCAGGACCCACATCCCTGAAGGAAACTGACTGTTTCCCAGTCGCCACCAGCTTCCAGGAGCCCCTCAGAGTCCCTCCCCAATCCATGCTGAGATCTTGGCTGGCTTGAACTTTGCAAGTCTTGTGCTGGGAGCTCAGGCTTCATGAGTTGGTGTATTTTCAAAGCAGGTGTCAGGAGGTGAGGAGATGGTTCAGCAGTTAATAGTTCTTGCTACTGTTGCAGAGGACATGGGTTCAGTTCCTAGCACCCATTTAGTGGCACACAACTATCCATAGCTCTAGTTCCAGGAGATCCAACAACTCCTGACCCCCATAGGCACCAGGAACACACATGGTGCTCATATATACATGTAGACAAAACATTCATACACATAAAAAATAAACCTTTAAAAAAATTTTAAAGAGGTTTTGGTTTATGTAATCAGAAGTCCTCTTGAAATTCTGGGAACAGCTTGGAGGGAGGTATGTAAGAGAAAGAGTATCCATTGGAAACAGCAGTTGGAGTAGAGACGGGAAGAGTGAGCACCAACTTGGGGTAGAGACAGGGGAAGAGTGAGCACAAAAGCTGATGATAGGGAAAGCAGGCAGAAACAAGACTCAGATAAGGAGAATAGAGAAAGAGAATAAGAAGGAGAATAAGAAAGAATGCAGACAGTTGCTGGGAAGCCTCAGAAACAGATAAAGATAGCCAGAAGGGGCTGTAAAGGTCTCTCTTTCCTTCCCCTTTTCCTTCTCTTCCCTTTCCTTCTTAACCCTTTGAGCTAACTGAGGTTTTAAAAAAATGGTTATAAGTTAGAATCTTTCTCAGAAACTGCCAAGAGAAGCTGAACTGGGGTGGGTGGGTTGGTGGGGTGAGTTCCATTAGGAGTCCAGTCAAAGCTTAGATACAGCATTTAGGAAAGGCTACAGCTTTAAGAGCCCAGACCCAAATGGCAGAAAACAGCCACATACTCCCTTTTAAAAAAAAAAACTCTTTACAGCTGGGGATAAACCTAGGCCTTCATGAATGCCAAGCATCTCCTAAGCTAATGCTAAGCACACTCCTGCAAGCTGTGGTGGTTTTTTGTTTGTTGGTTTGTTTTTGCCTTCCCCCTTTCGAAAACCTTTGGACTTTAAAAATCAACCTGTTGGTAGTAGCAAGCACGCCTCTACCTGCTGCGGTCTTGAAAGTGACCCAGCTTGCTCATCCTCTGCAGTAAGCTGGGGCAGAAGGCTGCCCACTGAAACAAAATACTTTTCTGAGCCAAGCGTTGGTGGCGCGCACAACCTATAATACCAGCACTCGGGAGGCAGAGGCAGGCGGATCTCTGTGAGTTCGAGTCCAGCCTGGTCTACAGAGTGAGTTCCAGGACAGCCAGAGTTACAGCAGAGAAATCCCCGTTGTAGACTGTATTTCTACATTGGAAATTCAGGACATTTGAAAAGCCAGCTGCAGTGATGCATGGCTGTGACCTCCCCTCAGGAAGCTGTAGCAGCTCAAGGCTAAGAATGGCAGCAGAGCAAGACCCAGTGCCCTCTAGAATGCCCTACCAGGAAGTCATTGCTAATGTTTATTCATAGGAACATTTTCCTGATCTGTGAATAGACATGGGAGAATAGGCTCTGTGTGTGTGTGTGTGTGTGTGTGTGTGTGTGTGCGCGCGCGCGTGTGCGCGCGCGCACGCACCCATTTGTAAGTCTGTACTAAAAGTCATTAAAACTTACTTAAAACTGTCTTTTATCGTGTGGTGTTTTATTCAAAGGCTATGCCACTGTGCCGCCAAATCTCAGCTGTTTAGTAGGTTACACTTCGTACTTGCATTGAGTACACCGTGAACTTGCTCTCCATAGCATGAAAACACTTGAGAAAAAAATCCAAGCTCAACCTGTCTACCCCAGAAGCCTTTGCTGCCAACAAGTGGGCACTCTCCAAATCACTCTGTGCCTGGTTTGTCTGGCACCATGCTTGAGTGAACATTCCGAGTCAGCGCCCTCTTAGACCTTCGTCTTCCAGGGGCTTCACCAAAATTTGAAGGGCGGAAGGTGACTTGAAAGGAGTCCATCTAAAGCACCAACCACCCCTGGCAGCAGCAGGCGAGGACTTCAGGAGTGAGCCTCAAGTCACGCGCTCCTGTGGAAACTGCGTACCCCACCCTAATTTGGAACATCTTCAGCTGGGTTTTTGCTCTTCAGGAGCGTTCAAACTTGAACACTTAATGATGATACTTAGTAAACAATATAGGCATTTAAATTTTAAAATTAATTTTAGGTCAGCATGCAGAAAAATGGGTTTCATCGTATTTGGGCATTTTAAAAGATTAAAGAAATACGCAGCTTGACTGCAGTTAGCCTCATCTATTCATTTTCCAGTTGATGGGACTGGAGAGACGGCTCAGGGACCAGGAGCACTTGCTACTTTTGGAGAGCACTGGAGTTTGGTTCCCACCACATAAGGCAGCCCACAGCTGCCTGTAACTCCAGCTCCTGGGATCCAGCGCCCCCTTCTGGCCTTTGCTGAGGCCACACACAAAAGCATATGCATGCGCACGCGCACACACACACAACTCTTTGAAAAGGGTTTTCCAGTTGTTTATCGTGCTGCAGCAGGAAGGCTCCTTTTGCCCGTCTGCCTGCTGGGGCAGCTTCTGCCTTTAAAGAAAGAACGTTTAGTGTGTTTCCTCCCTGTCCCCATTCTCCCACTTCTGTATGTCAGGGCAAGGCACGTCTATCTTTAAATCTGTGAGTCTCCGGTAGAGATGCTGAGATCCTGGACATGACATCTGCAGTCACGGGACGAGGCTGTCAGGTTGCCATGTGGTGCGGGTGAGTGTCTTAACTCTGGGGGTGACGGCCTGTGGCTGCCATTGCCTGGTTGGTAGTATACTGCTGTAACGTTTCCAGTTCTTCGTGCTTCTGTTTCGGATGTTGTTACTACATACCTGTCGTGGTCTTCTCCTTTTAGAGTGGGTGGAGTCCACTTCCACACAACCCTCATCCTGGCCGCAAGCAGACAGGACGTCCGGCACCCCCAAGTCTGCATAGTTCAGCCTGTCTCCTCAGCCTGCCACAAGACTGAGATGACAGGCGTGTCAGCGAATGAGAAGAAGAAGCAGTTTGATCGTTGCAGGCCGAGACGGGCTGAAGCGCCACCTCGTGAAAACTGCGGGACTGCAGGACAGTGCCACTGACTCCAGGCTTTCGCTGTGGTGCATTTAGTGTGGAGTTCTTTTTCCCGTTTGGGGTTTGTTTGGCCTCTTCTATTTTATTGCTAATTATATTTATATGAGGAGATGCTGGTGCACGTGAGTGCAAGACCTGTGGAGGCCAGAAGAGGGCGTCAGACGCCCAGGAGCTGGGGTTACAGGCAGTTTGAGCCCACAGCATGGGTGCTTGGACCCAGGCTACAGTGGCTATAGTCTTCAGCTTTCTGGGGCTATGTTCATTTCTCAGCTGCTTCTCTGTTTAGAATTATTCTCATCCTGTCTTTAAAGTCCACTAATTTCTTTCTTTAGATCTTAGATTCAGTTGCTGGATACACCTGTGAGTTTTAAAATTCTAGTTATTATATCTTTTACATCTGAAATTCCCACTTGGTTCTTGCCATCTTCTCTTGGTTTGCAGAGAGTGTTTTTGCTCTGGGCCTGTCTGTAGTTGCTCACTGAAGCGTCTGTGTGAAGCCTTGTCAAATCCTCTAACAGCTGTCCTGTGTCTCTCGTTGGACTCCAGTTACACCGATGGTAGGAGAGTGGATCTTACTCTGGTCTCACTGGCCTCTTTTGATGCTACTTTGACGGGGGCGGGGGGGCTGGGTGAGGGTTCCTCACTACCTCCAGGTAGAGTAGGAGCTCAGACTCTGCATTCGACCTTTATTGACCCCCGGGGTAAGGAGGGTGATGTCACTGCTGGGTAGGTGTAGAGCTAGGGTCCCTCGAGGCCATCCCTGAACTGGCCGGAAGGGACAGGTTCCTCCTCACTACCCCTCACGTAGTCTCCATCAATACCATGTGAAGGCAGTTTTTACCACTGGGTAGTGACACAGGCTTTAACCACTAGGCTTCATCTGAAACCACCCCAGCAATGGATAGGAGAGACACCTACCCGTTGTTGCCAGAGACAAAAAAAATTCAGGATTCTTGTGTGGTCGTGTTGGGAGGTCTCTGCCATCACCAGGATGCTCCAGACGCGGCCTTCTCTAATAACCACCCTGACAGAGACGTGTGCCTCCCAGCTAGGTGGATGTTAGATGTTAGTGTAGAGTCTCCATTCTGCACATGCTGCATGGTTGTGGGTGGGCAACGCTTGGTGGTTATGGGGAGGGGGCGGGTGTAGAACAGTTAATTATTGTCCTAGGCTGCTTTTCTGATTGGTCCTTTGGCTGGAGAGCAAAGGCTATCACTGAAAGCTTTTGTTTTTCTGCATTGTTTGTTGCTTTATCTCCATTATTTCTAGGTGTCTGCCTTTTCCAGCTCTATGTCTGGAGTCTGTGAGAAAGAGCCCCGGCCACCATTCTGCAGGCCCTGAGCTTTCTAGCAACCCTGCCTTCTTCCCGCCATGTTTCATCTATATCAAAGTGTATGTACCCTGTTTTCTTAGAGGCAGGAGTCTCCTACAGAGACTGCCCTGCTCTGAGGAGTCATCTTGTATGGTCCATGATGATCCTGAATCTGGCCAATACAAACCACCAGCCTGTAGGGCAAGAGTGGAGCTGGTTCTGAGCCTCGTGTGTCTTTATTGGGGTGATACCGTTGGTAAGAAATGAAACTACATGGACCTGTACCCCAGCCGTGGCTGACTGGGAGGTGATGCCAGGGGAAGAGAATGGAGCCTGGATGTATCTTCTGTTTCTGTCCTTAGTGGGGGGAGGCATTAGACATGAACTTCTCGCATAAGGCCAGGGGCCATTGAAGACCTTCCATCCATTCGGCCTGAAATAGGACTTCTCCAGCACGAGGAAGAAGCTGAACTTTACCCATCTAAGTAGGTAGAAGGTTGCCCATAGGTGATCCAATGCAGATGGTGCCTGGGGGTCTATGACGATGAGGACACAGGCATACAGGAGCCCCTCGCAAAGAATACAACATAAGTACTGCTTTGTGACCCCTAGAAGCTCAGTGTAAGCAAGCAAGAATCTTCCTTGGAGAGGGGAAAAGAGGCTGAAACCCCTTAGAGAGTCATCCCGCTAAAGATGAGCTAACAGGAAAAAACCCAAAAGCAAACCTGTAAAGAGGAACAGCAGTAGATACACAAATTGCTCCCTCAGCACGAGGAAAGACCACCTGGGAGAGACCTCAGGTATGCTGGAGAGAAAACAGAGCAGCATTATAGAGGCAAAAAGGAGGAACACTGCACGGAATCTGGGGACAGTGGCCATGACCCAAGCCTGAGAGTGCAAGGAAGCAGGACAGGGAAGGTATCCTTGGTAGAAGGATACGGAGGGCTGAGAAGCTTGTGTGAGCACCAACCCACAGCAATGAGAGCCGACAGCCTAGAAGACGTGGAGTACGGGAGTTGAAGCCAGGTGTAGACAGATTCTCAAGGACACGTTTCCCTTGCTATTTTCTGAGCCTTCACCCTAAACTGCAAGAAGAGACAGCTTCTACGCAATGTGTGCCAATTTCAGCCCAGAGCTTTGAAACTTAAGGGCCAGTGCTGCAGCTAGAATCTGCCAGCGGCAGCTTTTGCCACTGTGGTCTCTGAAGACAGAAGCACAAGGCCTTCTGTTGCTCAAGCTGAATCCAATGCATAAAGTAATCTGGGCCTCATGGAGAGATGAGCTGTCTGAAATCAGGCTTGTTTGTTGGAGCTGTGTGTACACCATTGCTGCCTTGTACCACCAAGCTTCACAAAGGTTTGGGCATTCCCAAGGCCCTTCGAGCCACTGTTCAGTTCTAACAAACAGATCCCACTCAGGACATGGGACATCTGTGTCACATCCAGCCACAATGAAGTCAACTGTATGATGGGAGAATGACCTAAAGGGAGGCTGGTGTTGTCTTTGCCCCCCGTGAATGTAGCAGCTCCATCTTCTCCTTCTGGCCAGTTCTGGATTGTGGATGACTGCTGAGAAGCAGCCATCAAAGCCAGTCTTGCTTTGTCCTGATAACTTTTCCGGCATTGGCCTGGGCCTCGTGTGTGGATCTACCACAGACAGGCTCAACTGCAGGGAAGCTGATCTTGGATGACTCTGACATGGCAGAGACCTCATGTGATGCACACAATATACGTAGGAATGCCATGGATGTGGGGATGTAGAGAATGGGTGGAGCCCAGGTATCCCATCAGTTCTGTCAGGATGCTTTTCAGGAACGCAGCTGACCTCTTCTGGTTCCTGTGACAGGCAAAGCTATCAATACTTGTTCCAAGTTATCGGATGTCATGATGAATACTTATCAATAAGGTGCTCAGAAATCATTGGCTCAAAACAAACAATCAGCTCCAGGTCAGTGGCTCTGGCTAGATGGTTCTGGTGAGGGCTAGGTTCCCCGCTGTGACCTGGGTGGTGGCCTTGGACTGGGGGCTTTCCTATCTGGGGATCAGCTGATTTAGAACAATCTGCTGGAGAAGCTCAGTTCTGCAGCAACAAGTCTCAGGATAGCTTCACTCTTCCGAAGCCCAGCCAAACGTGTTCTCATGGTCAAGGCCTAGATGCAAGTGCAAGGTGGAGACCTGAGAGGCTACATGTGGACCTGGGAGTCTTTAGGGGGGGTGGGGGGACCTGGGAGCCCGCCTGGAGACCTGGGAGTCTGTGTGGGGACCTGGGAGCCCACATGGGGACCTTGGAGTCTGCGCAGGGACCTGGGAGCCCGCCTGGGGACCTGGGAGTCCGCGTGGGGACCCAAGAGGCTACATGTGGACCTGGGAGCCTGCGTGGGGACCTGGGAGCCCACATGGTGCTTCTGCTGCATCTCAGCCTCGGCCCAACATAGAGTAAACACCCTCTCCCAAATCACAACTATGTGGCTCCTAGGGTAAGACGGCCAATTAGGAGCCACCTCCTCGTAACTCTGAATGAGAAGAGTCAGGCTAGCCAAAGGAAGAATGTATGCTGATAAGAGAAAAAAAACCTAGAAAGAGGTGACCGAGCACCTGAGAGCAGAGAGAAACCGAAAGCCTAGCAGAAGAGAAAAGGAAGTGGCCGCAGCTCCAGCCGTGACTGCAGTTCAGGCTTCTGTCGGGGGAGAGGAAGCCCAAACCACAACCACAAGATGCAAGCCGTTCAACCCCAAAGATACCACACGGCTAAAACGCTGGGTAGGGAAACTCAGAAGTGAAAATTATCATCGACCTAAAAGATCAAACAGGTGATTGAACGAAGCAAGGAAGTTATTCCACTTAGGGTCTGGACTAGAGATTTGGCAGCATGGGAGGAGAAGGGCAAACATGGACTGGGAGCTCAGCAGAACCTAGGGGATGGTGTGCAGAGACATGGCCCGAGAATGTTCCAGAAGCAAAAGTCAAATGGAGAAAGAGAGGATCAAGGATGGGGAGAAATGTTGAAAAAGATCAAGGAGTACCAACTGTCAGCTGGAAGCTGGGTGTGCGAAAGGGTGCCACGGCCACGGTGTGTGGTCAAACCAGCGGAGGCCAAAGAACCTGGGCGACCCCTCCGGAGCTCGGGAAGGAGAAAGGCCGAGGTGGTCAGCAAGGATCCTGAAAGCCGAATGGCAGTGGTTGCCCCTGGCTCACACAACGGGGCCCCACCCTGTGCTGGCTCAGAGGCCTGTGGCTTCCAGGATGGTGTGGCCATCTACCTACCTCACACTGAGGGGTGAGGAGAGATCAACTTCAGAGTCCACACACAAGTAGAGGATTTTCCCTTAGATATACAGACCTTCCTTCTCCTCCCCCTTCGCCTCCCTTTCCTCTTCCTACTCTCTCCTCTCCCTCCTCCTCCTCCTTCCCTTCTCTCCCTCCTTCTCTTTCTTCTCCTGTCACTTATCTCTCCTCCGTCTCATCCTTCCCTTCCTTGTTTCCTCTCTGCCTCCTGTCTTCTCCCTCCCCTCCCCTCTTCCTCCCTCCTCTTCCTCCTTCCCTTTGCTTCTTCCTCCTCTCCCTTTTCCAGTTTCTCCTTCCTCCTGTCTGTCCGGCTCCCCTAAGCATATTTCTGCAATTGCACCCGGCCACCCACAGAGGGCACTGCTCTCTTTGGAATGAGAACAGAGAGGCGCACCTCCTCCAGTCAGCCTAGCCCAGTGCTGCACCCAGGCCAGTGGGAACCCTCCTGAGAACGCAGAACTCCCGTCAGCCATATTTAATGTTTGCAAAAAAGTTAAAACTTGATTTTGCTGAATAATGACAAGGATGGAGCTTCAACAAGAAAATACTCAAGGGTCAGAAAACCCCGGGGGCTAGGGCCCTGAGATAGCATGCCGTTGGAATCTCAGGAACAATGGAGAGTGCTATAGTTTCTCAGTTATAAGCAGTGTGGATGTGGGGACACTCTTCCAAGACAAAGAGTTTTGCCTTGAGAGCAGCTGGTAAGATGGCCACTGAGACACGTTGATCCTCTGAAATGTGGCCGGGCCTGACAGCCACGTCACACCAGGAGCTTTCCGTGTCTCATTTCCTTTAGCTCTCACTACTTCTGTGGCAAGGAGCCTGGGTCATCATGGATGTCCAGAAATGGCTCAGAAACTAGATGACCATAAACAGAGACGGCGAGAATTGACTCCTGGCTCCTCCTGGAACAAGGATGGTTTATCTCTGCCTGGCATGCTCCATCATCATCATCATCATCATCATCAGGCCAGCTTAAGCTCGTTGCCAGGGCAACCCAGTAGGAGCAAGCTTGGAGGCTAATCCGGAATCAGAGGCTGGGAAGACACACAGCCACTCCTTATTGTCAAGAAGCATGGGTCCAGGAAGGGAAAAATTCTGTCCATTTTCACAAACACTGACTACCAAAGTACAAAGTACAGACCACTCAACTATAACCAAGAAAGTGAGAGCTCTCTCTGCTCCCACTTGTGCTTTCTGGTGTGTGTAGGTTGTGGGCTGTTGCTCTGATTCGCAGCTTTGGTGGGTTCTGTGAGCCAGACTTCACTATCTAACCAATGTAGTCATTCTTCAGATAGGCTTCCTGGAAGCTCTCAGTGGCAGGCTTCTGCTTAAGGGCCGCCTGATTCTCCAGGTCAGCTGCCCTAGCTGGAGCTTGCTGGCAAGGTTTCAGCCATTCATATCTAATCCTACATGCTGATTGATGGAGCTGGTTTCACTTTCGTTGTCCCTCTGTGGGCTAGAGGGACAAGTCTGTGGCCATTTATGGGCAAAGCCAGAGCCTTGCTGTGCTCATTCAGAGACTACTGGGTCTAGAGGTGGGGGTAGCATCCTGTGTTGTGAGCTTGGCCAACACCATCCTAACTGCTGACTGCCTCCTTGTCTTTCTTTCTTGGTGTGTGCATGTTCACAAGGGTGCAGACAGGCTCTCTCATGGCCTGGGCCTTGCTGATTCAGCTAGGCTGTCTGGTGAGCAAGCCCCAGGCTTCACCTGTCTTCGCTTCCTCGGTGCTGGGATTGGAAATGCCTTGCTTTTTATTGTGGATTCTAGGGATCAAACTCAGAGCCTCAAACACTTTACAGACTCAGATGTCTCCCAGCGTCCCTCGTCTTTATAAACAGGTGGTAAGACCTGCTTGTCATCACGTTTTTTCTTCTCTCCCAGATCATTGCGTCAGCATGTGAATGTGATGCGGCGCATTGCTTCTGGCTTGCATGGCTGGCCATCCCTTCACTCCGCATTCCCCTCTAGAGAACAGAAGGCCAGTTTTCCCACAGCTCTTTGGAGATGAGCCCTAAGCAAATGTCTATGTTTGCTGATGCCACTCAGTGGGCTTTCATCCTCCTCCACCCCTCTCGTTAGTAACCCCTCCTTTCTATCTCCACTCTTGGCAAGACCAGTGCCAAGGCTAGTGGACATTCTCTGTCCTTGCTGATTCTCTACAGTGGCCTTTCTCCTGGAAAATCTCTCCCCTTTCTTTGTGTGATGGTTCATCTTCATTGTAAACTTGACTGGATTTGGAATCACCTACGAGACACACCCCTGAGCATGTCTGTTCCCGTCCCGGGAGGTTACTGAGGAGGGAACCCACTTTGAATGTGGTGGCTGAGCACCGGTGCTCATCTCTCTGCTTACTGAGGACGGATGCAATGTGACCGGCTACCTCACATGTCTGCTGCCATGCTGCCCCACCATGACGGATCGTGCCCTTAAACCACGAGCCAAAGGAAACGCTCCCTCCTTTCTCTTGCATTTGTCAGGTGTCTGGCACTGTAGTAAGGAAAATAACGAATAGAAGCTTCTAGGCGCCTAGCCCCCGCCTTCCCTTGCTGAATGGCTCCTACCCTTTCTCTTGATCGTTGAATATAGCAGGGTCTTAAGATCCAGGCCTGGCCTCTCCACCACATAGTCTCATCCTGCTTCATGGCTTTACACACCACCCGTGTGCCAGTGACGTCTATGGTTATGTGTCTAACCTGACCCCACCTCCAGTCCCCACACTCACAAATCCAACTGTGTCTAGCATTCCCACTTGGGTAGAGGTCAAACCGGAGTCTCAGATGGGGCACTCTTAAGCCTGAACCCCCGATTATCATCTCACTCCTGCTCCTTCCATGGGCACTTCCACGTCAGTCAGGACCCTCTCTTCCTCCCACACCGATTGTGAAATTCTGTAGCTTTACCTGTAGTTCGACACTGGACCTTAGCCAAAAGGCTTAGTTCCAAAAGGCTGAGGAGCAACAGTCTTAGTTCTAGAAAATGCATTTTTTTTTTTTTTGCTGTTTAATTGCAATTTTGAATATATAAAACATGTACATGGTTTAAAGCCAAAATAATATTGAAATGTTTTTGCTGATACTTGGTTTCATTTTGTGACAAGGTCTCCCTATAGCACTCAGGCTTGTCTTAAACTCAAATTCTTCCAGCCTCAGCCCTGGGTGTGGGAATTACAGGCATACACCACCGAGACCAGCACAAAAGGTGTGTTTGTGAGGCTTTACTTCCTTCCATACACATTCATCCACTGTCAGGTTTTCTTGTAGCAAAAGTAAATATGCATATACACATATAGACATACTTTTCTGACTCAAAATTTAACATAGTACACCTTTCCTTCATCTTGTATTTCTTGCTTCGCAGTACATCCCAGAGATCCTTCCTGTTTGCAGAGATCTTCCCAGTGATTCCACAGGGCATCACTATTTCATCGCAATGCGCACACCACAGTTGCTTTATCATCTCAGAGTAACATCTGACGGACACTTGAGTTGTTTCTGGGCTACTGCTGTTACTGACCAGACTGTGATTAACGCCCATGTGCATGTGGTGTTCTGTACTTTGAAAGAGCACCTTGGGCTGCATCTCATGACCCCATCAGGAGAGTGTATTCTTTAAGGCGAGTGTTTTGCAATCAGGAGGGAAGATAGTGACATCGTTAGACCTATTCCAGACTTTCAGCTCTCTGCTGCCCCAGCTCTTGATGATCTCACTTCCTCATCCCCGCAGTTGCTGCCCCACCCCTGCACACTCTGGGCAGAAATGAAGGTCTGCGTTAAGTTCAGGGATGAGCTGCTACTTGATGCTTGTACTTGGTGTGGTCCTGGGTTGTATAAAAAAGCAAGTTAAGCAAGCTGCAAGGAACAAGCCAGTAAGCAGCACTCCTCTAAGGCCTCTGCTTCAGTTCCTGCCCCCAGGTTCCTGCCCTCAGCGCTGCCCTGACTTCCCTTCACAATGGACTGCAACTGGGTTGCTTTTGGTCACGGTGCTTATCACAGCAACAAAGAAGCAAAGTGAGCCGGCCGCCATTGTTGGGATTGGTTCCATGTCTCATTTCTAGATGGAGGCTACCCTGCACCTTTCTCCCAAGGGATTAAACCCATCAATTTCTCTTACCTTCCCCTCTCCCCATGACTAAGGGACCAGTTCAGGGATGGTCACATGATCCACTGAGAAACACTGAGAGAAATCCAGTATCAGGACTTCTGTCCTTCCCTTCCTGGTGTAGAGAAAGGATGTGAGCTCTGACATAGATGCAGAGAGTTTGCAACCCCGAGTAAGCCTGGAATTTCTGCTCTGATACCAGAAACCCAGAAAGTCACTAGAAAGCATAGAGGAGGGGAGACCTGACATCCAGAGACATCTGAGCAGGATTCACTGGATACTAAAATTAAATCTAGACTTTCAGTTGTTAGAGCCAATGCAATTCTTTCATGTCATGAGTCCCTTAGGTTTTCTTGTAAGTTCTTGACCTACAAGCTTGTACGATTTTAAACAGAATAGCACTCAGCCAAGTCTGATGAACGGATGCCATGCTGTGAGTAACCAGTATTGCTAATATGATGCAATGATTTCATAGTCATGTGACTTTAAAACATTTATAATTTAACTTGCAAGGGGGGAGGGTAGTGTGGGTGCCCATGGAGGCCAGAAGCAAGTATTGGATCCCTTGGAGCTGGCGCTACAGGCATTTGTGAGCTGATCAACATGGGTTCTGGGATCTGAACTCTGGTCCTTTATAGAACAGTAAGTGCTCGTAACTGCTGGTCCCTGTCTCTAGCTGCTGTGTGTGTGTTTCTGTTCTTAACTTCACTATCCAGCTTCTGCCCTAAAGGAGAGGGCCTGATGGTGTTGCCCAGCCCTCTTCAGCCTTCATGCTTCAGACTCGTCTCGCTGAGCTGCACCAGGGACGGCTGGACCCTCTCCGTGCTGCTCTAGTTCCTCTCATCTCTCACCTTCAGGTTTGGGGGATACATCTGTATCAAGCTTATACACAAACATTTTCCTCAGAGGCCCCCCAAGTGCCTTCCACACAAAGACAGTGGCAACGAGAAAGAATTGCAAGCTTTGCAGAAGGGGCCCGGAGTCGGAACATGTGATGGAGAGGCTATTATGTGTCCGAACTTCTCACACAAGAAAGACCTGGAAGCGTGTAACACAAAGAATAACAAACAGAGGCAGGCAGGCTAATGCAGAGCAGACGCAACTGCAGGCCCTAAGCGTTTCAACAGCCTTGCCTCTTGACCTCTGGACGGAGGGCTGGCTTCCTCAGCTAAGAATAAAGGCAGCCCCATTGGGGAGATCGAAAATATGGGTGCTTTCATTTGTACAGAGGTGGCGGACTGAAGTTTACAAGAACCCACTCGGTTCTGCCCGCCACAGGTATTTGCCTTGGAGTCCTGACCACAGCTCATTTGTAAAGATAAAACAACAACAAAAGTCAAAGGCCCCGAAAGAGAACTGAGGTGCTCTGAGTACGAGGGGCACACAGCCAGTGTGAGGCGTGGCCTGGGTCAGGCCCTGGCTGTCACATTTTGTAAGCCACAGTTCTGCACACTGAGAGAGCAGATGAGCAAAGGGGAAAGGTCATACATACATGCACATACAACACACGGTTGCAGCAACAGCTGTATTGAGGGAGTAGCTTTCGTGTAATAAACTGCGTATGATCTGGGGCCAGCAAGATGGCTCAATGGGGTGAAGGCGTTTGCTGCGGAATACTGGCAACCTGAGTCGGATCCCTGGACTCTGCAAGGTGGATGAGACAACTGACTCCACAAAGTTGACCTCTGACCCCCCCACACATGTGACCTAACCTGCTTTCTGCCCCTCCTCCCCAATGGTCCCTCCATGTTTTAGATCCGCCAGAATGTTATCCACGACTGGGACAGAGACCCATGGCCGTGACCCGGTCTCTGCAGTGAGCAGTTCACCAGCTCGGGACTGGTCCTTTGGTGCATGAGCAGAAACATTTTCTTGTGTGAGATGGGGGGAGACACTCCATATCCAAACTGTACCATCCAATGTTTTACCTCAGCAATTGTTGAGTCTGAGGTGGGGGTGGGGGTTCCCCATGCTTTGGATAGAAGCCTTTTGTTAGAACGAGTTTTGTTAAGATTTTCTCTGTGTCTGGTTTATATTTTCATTCTGTCTGAAGAGTAAAAGCATTTGATTCTGGTAAAGTACAAGCAATTTGTACCCCACATTTCATAAACTTGGTTGCACACTTTTAAAATCTTAGTTACATTCTGTAAGTTTTCTTGGATGTGATGGTAAATGTTTATCAGTGTGGCAGGATCTAGAGCCATCTGGGGGGCAATCCTCTAGTCCGGCCTTTGAGGCAGTTTCTAGAGTGGGGTGAGAAGAGCCATCCTAAACATGGGTAGTGCTATCCCATGGTCCCTGACGGAGTATGTAGAAAGAGAGCAGAGCACAAGCATTTGTCTGCTCTCTCTGCTTCCTGACAGGGCTGGGGTGTGAGGGTGTGGGGGGGAGAGGGGAGGGGTGTGTGTGGCAGTTCATCCTACTGCTTAGCCTGTAGACTGATTTTCCCTCAATTATCAATTGTTTAATATTTAAGGCTAAACATGTTAACATCATTAAACATCTTCAGGTCAGAGTGTGGTAACCTCCTGTCTCTCTGGGAATACTAACTGTTCACGTCAGCTCTGTCTATTAGCTCTCTCTCCTCAGGGGTCAGTTCTGCATCAGGTAAGATCTCTCTAGCTTGGAGTTAGACTTCCATGACCTCTTGGAGTTCTTTAAGTGAAGAATCATCCTGGCGCACGAGGCCTAGTCCAAGTGGCCGTGGAGACAGTGTTGATCTGGAAGTGCCTCCTCGGGCACCGCAACTGATCTCCTAGCCACGAGGAACCAACTCGGAGCCGGAGTCGCTCAGAGCCCTCTGGCTTTCTGTCTCTGGTATCTCTGGGCTCTCAGTGTCCTGGCACCTCTTATGCCTTCCACCTCCGTGGAAGAGTCCTTCCCGGGTGTGCTTCAGTGTAGGGGTTCTTTTGATACTAAATTCTGCTGCCTTCCATATGTCAGGGTCTGTTAAGGATTTTATATCTGTGAGGAGACCCTCTCTGGTTTTCTGACATGACTATGGATCAAACTCCATCTTGTCTCACTGCCTGAGACTTGTGGTGGAGAGAAGGCTGTTAACGGCTCATCCCCACGACACGAACGGAAGCTGGAGATGGGACAGCACGTTCAGAGAATGCATCTCTTAGCATCAGAAAGTCCATGCGAGCAAACTACACACGCCATAGGCCAGTACGAAATTTATAATTTACCCCCTGCCCCTGTATGTGCGTTACTAAACTTTCAACATGCTACACAAACACTACACCACGGAGCTACATCCCTTGCCTGGTTTGCAACTTTGATGCTTGCCCCCTCTTAACTGGTTCAACCTGGGAGGAACGAATGCTCACAGACACAGACAGGAAAACAATGTGAGTTGGGCTGTCTAGGTACTTTCCCAAAAAATTGTTTTCAATTCTAAATTAACTCCAAGTTAAGCATATTTGAAATATGAAAATAATCTCAAAAATGCCACAGTCAGGAAAGTCTTTTAGATAAGAGTCACAGCGTGGGCCTTGTCTGTCACGCCTCTGTGGGCCACTCTTTGTGACACTCAAGACAACAGGAGGCAAATTGTGGGGCAGCTCGGACAAGTAGTCACACTGTGAGTTGTTCGTGCTTTAAACAGTTTTCGTGTGTATGCATGTGTGTGTACATGTTCGTATGTATGCACATAGATGGGGTTTGCATATACATGCATTTAGAGACCACAGGTATTAACATCGGCTGTCTTCTTTTAAATTCTCCACCTTGTGTTTTGAGATAGGCTCTCTCACAGAACCTGAAGTGTACCGATTAGACTGATTGGCCAGCACGTCCCAAGGATCCCTCTGCCTCTGCCTCCCCAGCACGGGAGCTACAGGTAAATACTACCACACCCAGCCTTCTGTGGGTGCTGGGGGTCTGAACTCAGCCTCCACACTTTCACGGCAATCACTTTACCCCCTGTGCTGTCTACCCAGCCCCGTAAACGTCTTTTTACATGTGTCTCTGTCATCGTTAGCTTCACTTGTCAAGTTGACACATCTGGGAAGAGAGATCCTTGCCTGAGGAAGTTCCTCCGTCAGATGGGCCTGTGAGCATGAGGATGGAGCATTTTTTAAACTGCTAACTTGATGTAGGGGGGTCCAGACCTGGGTAGGTGGGCCTGGCTGTATAACAAAGAGTGGTCCAGATCCTGTAGGCAGTGCCACCCCTGGGTAGGTGGGCCTGGCTGTGTAACAAAGGGGATCCAGATCACCGTAGGCAGTGCCACCCCTGGGTAGGTGGGCCTGGCTGTGTAACAAAGGGGATCCAGATCACCGTAGGCAGTGCCACCCCTGGGTAGGTGGGCCAGGCTGTGTAACAAAGGCGGCTGAGCAAGCCAATAACAGCATTCCTCGTGGTCCCTGTTTCAGTTCCTGCCTTAAGTTCCTGACTTGACTTCCTCGGATGATGGACGACAACCCATATGCCAAATAAGCTCTCTCCTCCCCACGTTGCTTTTGGGCACAGCTTTGAGCGCAGCAGCAGAGCCAAACCAGAACACCTTCCTTCTGAGCTCAGCTGCTCTCCTGTGTAAGTCTGACGTGGGTGTCTATTCTGTTGAACCGCCCCTCATAACCGAGAAGGCCACTACTGTCATCTCTCTGCAAAGGCTTAAGTAAGGTATAGCGATGAGCCCAGGCCTGGCAGTCAGTAACAAATCAGGATTTGGTTTCAGGTCTCAATAAAGGGGTCAGTCTCTCCACTACAGAGCCTTTCACAGCAGGGAGCATTAGGACATTCCCCTCAGCTTCCTGCCTCAGCTGCAGAAATAGAAGCTTGGCAGGGGGCACTACCCACCACCACAGCGGAGAGACCCAGTTGCTTCCCATACACCAGTCTGTGGTGTGCTTTCCATGGATGCTTAATCCAGTCCTTACAGCTGCTCAGTGGACACGATGCCCTGTTTACAAAAAGGGAGAGCGAGTCTTGCAGAGCCTCTCTTCCTAAGGTCACATACTGACGCTATCAACCGAGTGTATGTGTTTTCTCGGTGTGTGCACGCGTGGCCACACACACACACTGGTGAAGCTTTTACTTTCAGTGTGGCTGGATCTAGGGTAAGAAAGCGACTGAAGTCATGTAAGTGAGACCCTGGCCGGGAAAGCTGGTGTCTTTGTGCAAAAAGATGCCAGAGCTCACTCGTGTGGCCTCTCCGTCTCTCTCATCTTTTTCCTTGTGGTGCTGAGGATCGAACTCAGGGTCTTACACATGCTACATCTGCAGGACCACCAAGCAACGCCCCAGCCTCTCCCTTTCCCTCCACCCCATGCAAATCCAAAGAAGAGGGGGGTCACCCGAGGACGCGTCGGAAGGGAGCAGGCAGCCATCTGCAACCCTTTGCAGATATCAGGCCTGCTGGCACCTTGATCTCAGCTCCAAGCTTCTCGAGTGGTGAGAAACGTTATTTCTGTTTAAGCCAGGGACTGTGTGCTGTATTATTCTGGCAGCCTGAGCTGGCAGATATGCCTGATAGGTCACTGGACTCCTTCTTACTCACTATGGTAAACTGTCTCAAAAGTTACATGTTCCTCAAGTTACGATGTGATAACATCCCGATAAACCCATTGGAAGTCGGAAACTCCTTGTGGGGAAGGAGCATGGGTACCTCTGGAACTCTGAACATCAGGGCTCCTCCTCACCTACCGTAGACATTCCGGAACACAGCCTGCAGCTGGGCAGAAGCGCCTATCGCAAAGCGAATTTTATAACAAAGTGCTGGGTTTCTCGTGTGAGCTCGTGAACGCTGTCCTGCGAGTGGGAAAGCAGAGCATTTGTATGGGAACACTTTCACACTGCTGTAAAGTGAAAAAACACACCAGTTTTCTGTCTCGGTGTCGTGACAAGTGATAGGCTAGTTTATCTATTTAAATGAAAACGAAGAATACTTCAACCTATCATTTAAAAAGTGTATGAATCTATTCTAACATCAGTGTTTGTAACTAAAAGCAGTTTCACTAAGTGTGAATTTCCAGAAAGAGATATTGAGGCCTTAAACAGGTCAGAAGAGTTGCACCCAATAGTAACAGTTGGACTTTGGCTTTTGAATACTTCAGTGGGAAAATATTCGTTTAAGTCTCTGCCTGCTATTTGAGTTGAAGATTTGGCAGCAGGATTTACCCTCCTCTTGAACTTACCAGGCTTCAAAACCATGTGGAAGTATCATTTGTCTTGTGTATAAAAAAATTAATAATAAGATCAGGTGATGTTTGAAGACTCAGCTTCAAGAAGTACATTCGGCCACCTGCCAAGCGCTTAGAGGGGAGCTGTTGCTCGTGAATGATCTAGACCTTCTCTCTTTCCCTCCTTCTTCTGGAAATACCATGAGGAGCCATCCAGAGACTGACCATTTTCTTCCTTCCACATGGTGTTGGCTGGTCTCTTCCTCAGCTCTGCTGGCAAAGTCGGCCCTCCACAGAAGCCAGGATCGTAGGGGAAGGCTGGCTAAGAGACTGGTAATGGCGGTTGATCTTAGTGCTACCTTCTTTCCCTCTCTAGTGAAGTCCAAGTCTCTTTCTCAGTTGGAGAGCAGATGGCCTTGTGTGCGCCCACTCCATGCTTCCCTCCCGCCCACTTTAGTGCCCCACTTCCTCCTCACGCAGCTTGGGTTCGAGACAGAGTTGTACCATGTAGCCCTGACTGGCCTGGAATTCCTTATGTAGACCAAGCTGACCTCAAACTTACAATGATCCTCCTGCCTCAGCCTCCGGAGCAGCCGGGATTGCAGGTGTGCACCGCCGTGCCAGGTTTTGTTTCTCGTTATGACAGACTTTCATTTTGACTGGTGACTTCAGCTTTATGGAGGTACCATTTTCTACATCCACGGTAGGCTGCCTGCAGGCAATTCAAGCAATACAAAGGACGGATAAAGCGACAGGCAGTCTCAACTCTAATCATCGTGTCTTACTCTTCTGTCACTGCCATGGGATAGCATGAGCGAGGCAACTTACAGAAGAAAGGGTTTAGTAGGACTTACGGCTCCACAGGGAGGGTGGTCCATGACAGAGGGGCAGAGGCATGGTGGCTGGAGCAGGAAGTTGGGGGGGTCACCTCTTGAACCAAATCAAGAAGCAGAGAGAGACACAGAGAGAGAGAGAGAGAGAATCTTGAAATGCTACTCATGAAACGCTACTCAAAGCCTTCCCCGGTGACACACATCCTCCACCAAGGCCACGCCTCCTAAACCTACCCAAACCAGTGCCATCAATAGGTTCTCAAATGCCTACAACTAGGGGGGAACATCTCCTTCAAACCACCACATATTGCAAACACAGTGTAATTCCAGCTTTCGTTTCTGGGTTGCATGCTTATAGACACAGTGCAGTTTACACACATCAGGTTAGATTGGGTGTGCTGTTTGAGGAACTTGGGTCTTACTCCTGTGTGTGGTAGGTGTCTGCTTGTAGGTATATGAGGCTGTGTCCTATCCTTTGCTAACACACTTACTGAAGGTGCAGATTCCAACAGCAAGTGGCTACACTATGGACCACAGCCTGTGTTCGGATGATCTAATTGTTGAGTCCTTTGGATAACTCCAAAGGAAACCTATCTGGGCTTGAGATCTTTGTGCTCCATGAGCAAGCCAGGACGAAGCCGCCTGGCGAGCCTTACCTTTGAGGAAGGACTTGAACTATGGAGAGGTTGTCTTAGGGAGGCCTGGAGTGTTTATAAGATAGCCTGATCTAGCCTTCACATCCCAGAATCCCACATTTACCCCGGCTCCTCTTTAAGGATTTGAAATAGGAGCTGGGGGATAGCTCAGTCAGTAAAGTGCTTGCCTTTGCAAGCACAAGAGCCCGAGGTCCACACACACATAAAACAAACAAACAAAACAGTGAAAACCCAGCATGGTAAGACGCACTTGCCGTTCCAGCCCCGGGCAGATGGAGGCGCGAGGACTCACTGGTCGACCAGCCTCGTCTATTTAGACAGTTCCAGGCCAGTGAGAAAACTTGTCTCAAAAAATAAGGTGCACAGTGCTGAGGAATGCCACCCAAGACAATGAGAACTTGCTTATAGACAATGGGGTTAAAGCATGATTAAGTTATTCAGTGACTTAAAAATTAGCCATGTTTTCTTTATGGCATTTGAGCTGAATAAATGCCCAGATGTCTAGAGCTGTTTCTTCCTACAAAACACCTCAAATTGTTGAATTAAATATAAAACCGAGCAAGGGATGGATGGCTTGGCTGGTAAGAAAGAAAATATTCAGAGGCCAAAAATAATGAAAAATTCTGACACAGAGGAAAAATGAGTGATGTCAGTCTCAACCTTGGGTATATCTGGGTCTAAGTGGGTCTCACATATGCCAGGGAAAGCAGACAAAGCCAGGGACCCGGGCCTGAGGTACCTTCAGACTGTTGGCCCCAAATTAATGAACTCCTTAATAGGTGGTAGCCTGTCCCATTGAAAGAGATGTCCGATGTTGTTCTAGCCTGGTTTCTGTTGCTGTGATAAGCACCGTGACTAAGGCTTTCTTATCTGAGTTGTGACTCAATGCAAATGAATAAAATGGGAAGGCAGCCTTCGGGAGTGTGAAAACAGTCTGTGCTGTTTATCATCTATACCTGTCTGTCATCTTTCATCTACATACGTGTTATCTATCATCCGTCTCTCTGTTCATCCATCTTCTTGTTATCTTTTATCTATCTATCTATCTATCTATCTATCTATCTATCTATCATCTATCATCTATCTATTGCTCATCTAGCTATCTGTATATTTGTTGCCTATTATCTATCTACCAGTCACCTATCTAAGCCAGAAATTAGGTCACAGCAAAGGCAGATCAGCAGTGACCAGGCAATTGCCAAAATGAAGCACAAATTGTCTATGGAAAATATATTCTGAGCAAATTCCAAGGAACATGAATTTCCAGCCCAAGCTGACAAAACACACGAGGAAACAAGCTACACAGAAACGAAGCAGAGGCTGCAAACTGGAAACATTTACTTACAGTCTTCACTCGTCTGGAGGATCAAAGCCAGAATATCTAGGGACAGGAAGGAGCAGTAAGTATGATTCAGAGCTGGGCACGGGCACACCTGCCAAGCCTCAGCACTTGGGAGGCGGCGGTAGGAGGAGTGAGAGTTTAAGGCCACCCCGGGTTATATAGAAAGCCCCTGTCCAATAAAAAGCAGTATTAAAGAGAAAGAGGCTATCAAAATCGACAAGGAAGTTTTTAAGACCGCAGGGATGCAGTTCACGGATGCGTATGTGCTAAGCATGTGTAAAAGGCTCTGGACTGATCCCAGCACAGAAACAGAAAGACCACACACAAGTCTTTGATTAAAACAACAGTGAGCGGGCTGGCAGCTCCCATCCCAGGCGCACACCCTGGTGCGCGTTTGTGGATCTTCCTTCTCAGATTCGTATACTTCTTTTTCAACCCTCCGAGTCCACTTTGTGCTGCCGCTATGTGCACAGAGACAACCACTAGAGCTTGGCCATCCTATCTGAGGTCACAGCTCTGAAGGAAACGGACGCCCCCCCGCCCCCAGGAAACCATCAGTTGTCAATAGCTCTTCAGCTATGGGTAGGAACTGTGGATTCCTCTCCCATCCTTTCTGGGATTGGGTCTGTCTCGCTCTTCCCCAGGTCTTGTGTATGGAGCCACAGCCACTGTGAGCTCATGTGTGCGCAGCCCTGTGATGTTCAGAAGACACTGTTTTGAGGCAGTCCTCCATTACTTCCAGGCCTTACAGTCTTTCCATCCTTCCTTCCCCCATGATCCCTGAGCCTTGGGGAGAGAGGAAGTGTGAAATAGACGCTTCATTAGGCCCCAGTACTCTGGAGTCTCTGGTTCTCTGCACCTTCACCCGGGAGTCTCCATGAATCACCATCTATTGCAGAAAGAATCTTCTCTGATGAGGCCTGAGAGTTGCACTAACCTATGGGTACAAAGGAAGAAGAACATTGGGTTGTCATTTTAGTTTGAAAACTGGACAGGAAGTGTCTAAAACGGCACACCGCCAGAAGCCAGTGTGCCTCCTAGATGGACAGGTTTGAAAAAGAAGCCTAAGCCGGGAGGTGGTGGCGCATGCCTTTGATCCCAGCACTCAGGAGGCAGAGGCAGGAGGATCTCTATGAGTTTGAGGCCAGCCTGGTATACAGAGTGAGTTCCAGGACAGCCAGAGTTACAACAGAGAAACCCTGACTTGAAAAATAAAACAAAACAAACAAAAAAAAAGAAAGCTACCCTGTGTTCATTCATCTTCATTGTCCACTTGATTGAAGTTAGATCACCAAGGAGACACACCTCCAGACAAGTCTGCGTCCACGGAGCTTTCACTGAGGGGGGAGATCCACGCCGGATGTGGGCAGCACCATCCCATAGGCTGTGATCCCAGCCGCCAGCTAAGAGTCATTGTATCCCTTTCTCTGCATCCTGGTCTGCCCAGATGTAAGGTGTCCAGCTGCATGCTCCCGAGGCCACGAGCTGTGTCCCCTGCCTTCCCTGTAGCCAGGAGCTCTGCCCTGCTTCCCTTCCCCGTGGTCAGGAGCTCTGCCCTGGCTTCCCTGAGGCCAGGAGCTCTGCCCTGGCTTCCCTGAGGCCAGGAGCTCTGCCCTGGCTTCCCTGAGGCCAGGAGCTGTGCCCTGCCTTCCCTGTGGCCAGGAGCTCTGTCCTGCCTTCCCTGAGGCCAGGAGCTCTGCCTTGCCTTACCCACCATGATGAACCTCACACTCACAAACCATGAGCTGCAGTAAACCCTTCTTCCCATAAGTTTCTTTTGTCAGACATTTTTTCACGGCAATGAGAAGATTCACTGGTACGCCATCCCTCTAGTCAGCCATCCTAGGGACAGAAAAGCTTATGCTGGCAAAGAGGAAACTGAACTCAACTGCTGACTACTGATGTCAGATTGCATGAATAACTAATAATCATTCCATCTTATGTTTTAAAAAATTCCTCAAACAGCTTGTCAATATGTTTCAAAGGATCGTCAGTTTATTAGTATCCCCATTGCATTGACTTACCAGGAAGGCACAACTGGCTGACCTGGGGTTTACTCCTGGGTTTTATTTCGGAGTCTATGGCTTTCCTGCCATAATGTCACCTGTTCAGGACCACATCGAAGAAATGGGAATCTCTTTCCTGGGAGACAGGGCTTCCCAAACCCAGTTGCTTAATGAATCTGGATTCTTAGGCTTTATTCCTTGGTGACTCCAACCCAGCTCACTGCGTGTGAATCTATATTTTTATTTATTGTATTTTAGGTTTTTAATATTATTATTTATTAAATTAATTTTCTCTCTTGTATGTATTCTATGAGATATTTGTTTTAAGTGGTTCCCTGGAACTAAAGTTATGTCTGACTGACTGTGAGCCACTGTGTGGGTCTTGGAAGTGAACCTGGGTTCCCCGCAAACGCAGCAAATGTTCTTAATGGCTGAGCCAACTCTCCAGCTCCAAATCTACTTTTTAAAATGTTTTCCCGGATTCCGATATATGATCATGTTTGGGAACCCTGTTTTATGAGATGAAAGGCCAATACAACAGTTTTTATCAGCATCACTTTTAGGTTTAGTTTGTAAAGATTGTAATCAGTGTGTTTTAGACCAATGGAGCCTAACTTTTTTTTTAAAAGATCCATTTACTTTTATTTTATGTGTATGGTGGTTTGCCTGTATATATGTACAGACACAGCATGCATTCAGAGGCCAGAAGAGGGTGTTGGATCTCCTGCAGCTAGAGTTACAGATGACTGTAGAGCCAACATGAAGGTGCTGAGAACTGAACCCAGGTCCCCTGCAAGAGCAGCAAGTGCTTTTAACTTCTGAGCCATGTCTCCAGCTCCCAGTTCCTAACCTTTTAAAGACTACCTTACCTTTCAAGAACTTGTTAAATTCTGTAGGTCTTTCTTTTAGGAACACACACACATACACACACAGGCATGCACACACTTTTACATAGAACATAAGGTACTGTAGTAGTTAGCGTTAATTGTCAACTTGATACAGCCTGAAATCACCTGGAAAAATTCTCAGTTGAGCCATTGTCTGTGGATGTGACTGAGGGGATGCTTGTTGATTGGTGCATGATTCAGACTGTAAGTGGGACCCTTTCCTGAGCAGATGACCTATGCCATGTATAAAGGTAGCTGAGCAAGCACAAAAGAGCAAGCCAGAGAGGAAGCCAGTAAGTGTTGTTCCTCCATGATTCCCCCTCGACCACTGGCTTGATTGGCTTCATGCCCTGCCTTCCTACAGGAATGGACTAACCTGGAAGCTGTGATAAACCTTTTCTGCCCTGAGTTGCTTTTGGGCATAGTGTTTCATCGCAGCCCCAGAAAGGAAACCAGGGTAGGTGGACATAACAGTTTCGCTGAAGTCATTTGATAAGAGGAAACCTCTTTGAGAAATGCCTCCATAAGATTGGGCTGTAGGCAAGCCTGCAGGATATTTTCTTAAAGTGACTGGTGGGGAGTCCTCTGTTGGTGTTGCCATCCCGGGGCTGGTAATCTCGGGTTCTATAAGAGAGCGGGCTGAGCAAGCCATACTGAGCAAGCCAGTAAGCAGCACCCCTCCATGGCCTCTGCATCAGCTCCTGCGTCCAGGTTCTGGCTCTCTTTGTTTGAGTTCCTGTCTTGACTTCCTTGAATGTGGAACCGAAATGTGCAAGCATAAGCTGAATGAACCCTTTCCTCCCCAACTTGCTTTTGGTCATGGTGCTTCATCACAGGAACGACAACATAACTAGAACAGCAGTTATGCATCAGAACTATGCAAATTATCTGAATACAGTGGCCTGAGACAACAAAATTTATCACTTAACAGTTCTGGAGGTCAGAGGTCTTACTGGGCCGGTGCCAAGGTGTCTCTGGGCTGTGTTCCTGGACACTGCAGGGGAGAAGACATCTCACTGGCTTAAGTTTCTTGAAGCTGCCTGAATTCTTTGGCTCATGGAACCCTCCCTCTATCTCCAAAGGCAGCAGTGTAATCTCGCTATAAACCCGCTTCCATTGGTACAGCTCTTCCGATGACAGCTAGAAGAGGCTCTTCACCTGTAAAGATCCATGCATTCAGACTGCCGTGACTAGATAATTCCAGAGTGTATCTCCACAAGGCTGCTGCACCGACTAATATAAAACCAAATCTGATTGGAAGGGAAAAGACCAAAGCAAAGCCTGTGTTTAGTACAAGTGAGACTTTGGAAGAGGAGAGGGAGGGGAGGCGGGGAGTGTGGTCAGATTTTACCTGAGCAAAGAGTCAGTTCAGTAGCAGTATTAAACTTGGAGGTCAACTTTATAGAGTCAGAGAAAATGAAGCTTCCAGGGACTGTGCTGGGCTGGGCTGGGCTGGGCTGGGGTGCTTGTTGAACGTGTATATAATTTGATTTCAAGACGAACATATCTATTAATGATCACACAACAAAAAGGTAGTTAAGGCATAAACTTTATGTTATGTATACTTCACCACAATCTGCCACGCGCAGGGGAGCTGCATTTCGCATCCGCCAAGTTGGAAAGCACAGGCCAGGTCAGGGAGCATGGAAGGACTCCCTGCTAGCTTCCAGGAGACTGGCTCTTACTAAAAGCAACTGACACAAGGTCTTGAGTGTCTCTGAAGAAGAGCTTCCAGATGGGCAGGACCAGAGTATTCACCCATTCTTCGGTCAGGTGGCTTTGGGCCTTAGTGTGAGACTCACAGGGTAAGACAAGAGGAGAGAGACTCAGCCAGCCGGGACCCCCCCACCCCCGGGCCCAGAGCCTGGGTCATCAGAGAGGATTGGGTTCACCACTCAAGAGTCCGGCACTGGGTCCTTGCAGTGCTCGTGGCGCCACGTCCAGCAGGGGGCGCTGCGGGTCCTTCCTACCGGGGCGGCCCGGGCCGCCCACCCCGCGGGCGCGCCTCTCCGCAGTCCAGCGCCGCCCGGCCCGGGACCCGCTGCTCCTTCCGAGCGCGCAGACCTCTCCGCGGGGATCGAGAGGACGCTGCGCGCTGGCGGCCGCCCCTCGCCTCCCTCCGGCTCGCGCTGCAGCCCGTCGCCGCGTCCCGGGCTCCGACTCGGAGCGCACGGCTCGAGCCCCGGGCAGCGGCGCGTCCCGGGAGCCCCGAGCGCGGGGCAGGGCGCAGGGCGGCGGCCGGCTGGGGATGGGCGGCCCGGCTGCGGCGCGGACCGGCGCCGGGGGGCTCCGCGCGCTGCTGCTGACGCTGGTGGCTGCGGGGGTCCCGGCCCGAGCCTACAACCTGGACGCGCAGCGCCCGGTGCGCTTCCAGGGCCCCGCGGGCTCCTTCTTCGGCTACGCGGTGCTGGAGCACTTCCACGACAACACGCGCTGGTGAGTGTCCCCGCGGCTCCTCGACCCCGGCGCGGCGGCCCCGCGCTCCCCCAAGCTGGCCGCCGCCTTTCCGGCCTCTTCCACGCCGCCTCCCGTGGGGCCGATTTAAATGTCTGGCGGCCACGCTGACATCCTGGCCGGCTCCCGGAGGCCCCCCGACGGGTCCCCGAGGGGCCCTGCTCTCCCGGGGAGGTCGGTCTCAACTTCACTCTCGCCACAGCAAAGTTACTTGGCTGTCTGCCCTTGGGGGGCCGCCGCCGGCTGGCCAACCGTCCGGGATCCGCGGAGGGCCCCCAGGAGGCCGGGCTGCTCTTGGGGACCACTTCGTGTTCCTCTAAGACAACTACATGCAGGAAACAGAAACAGGGGATGCGGTGGGAGTGGGTCCTGGGGGGCGTGGGCATTTTCAGGAGACTCCCCCACCCCCTAAGTCCAGAGAGGACCTGGGATGCAGGAATGGAAGAAGGCATGGAGGACTCCCAAGGAACCGACTGTGGCTGGTGGGCAGCCTGAAGCTCATCTCCCACGTGCCACCCCGGTCTAGAAAGAGGACTTAAGAGGATGAAGTTTTGTTTGGATCAAGGGGTTCGGTTGCTGACAGACGAGATGGGTGGGCTTGCAGAAAAGACCAAGAATCTCTCCCTCGGTACGCATCATTAGCGAAGTTAAACAGCGTGGGTGTGGACCCCACAGCAGGAGCGCTTAGAGGGGATGGGTACCCTCCTGGACCACTGCCTTGGAATGGAGCAGCGGCACCACGCCCTCCTTTTCGTAGCAGCTAGAGTTCGGTTGTCAGTAGCTCCCCAACCTCATTTCAGATGTTATGCGCCTGTGGGCCCAGGGTTCAGCTAGATCGAGTTGATAGTATTATCCGGTGTGAGTGAGCGTCCTTAGAGGCTGCAAACTGGGAGATGGAGTTCAGCAATGTGTGCGCTCTGGGCATGTACCTGGAGTCTCTGCTCAGAACTGGATAGGGGTTGTGGGAAACGGGGGTTTGTGATTGGGGGAACCTTCCAGAACCCTGGGGAAAAGGGAACTTTGCAGAGCAATCTTACTAACAATTGTGTATTTAGGAGCGCAGCCTCCAGAAGAACCAGTTTTTAGTCTTTGTGTGTAGCTCTCGTCTACATCCCTTCCTGACGCTGTTTCTAGTCAGAGAGTTACGACCCACTGCTATTTCCTGCATTTGCTAAACCCTTCCTTTTAAGACAGTGGGCAGAACACGTTCCTAGGTTCTGCAGGCTCCAGGTCCGCTGCGGGCTTTGGGTTTGGTACAGATTATAGCAGGATAGAAACAGTTTGTAGAATCCATCCCAGAGCCTCACACAGTGTGGCCTTGGTATTAAGCATATGAGAAGAGCTGTCAAAAATAGAAGGGTTGTTCTGAGTAGGGGGGGAGAGGGGCTACTTAGGAAAGGGCAGGCGTCTGTGGGAGCCAGAACTTCAGGGGGGACTGCAAGCCTCGGCCAGCCTGTGTGCCCTGCAGCAATCCCAAGGTCCAAGGGAAAGGGGCCAGGCTCCTGTCACCTAGATTTGGATGGAATGCAGGTCACAGCCTCTCCAGCTGGGAACAAGTAGATAGGAGCAGACTCAGCAGAGACAATGTGTTTCAGCTCGCTTCATTTTTGAAAGTTGTCGTGAATAGATTGTGTAGGGAAAAATGTTTGGCTTGATGCTTGGCACCCAGGCTGCGTTGTAGGCGGTGTCAAGAGTCTCAGGCATCCCTGTGGGGACAAGCAGCTGGCCTGCTGATCTCACAAGTGCCGTCTCCTGCCCAGCCACTCCCTGCACTGGAGCGCTGGTCCCTCGGTTTTTCAGTGGCCCTCTGAACACTACTATAAAAATCTCTTTGAAGCAGATTGCTCTCTCACCACAGTGCCTTTTGAAAAATCGTCTCTTCTTGATTTCTCTTTCTGTTTAAAAAACCTTTCCTCCCCACACTCTCTCTTCCTTCATCTGCCCAACATTTTTGTCTTGGCTCTTAAGCATGGCTTCTTCTGGTGATGCTCGCCCATCAGTGGCTGTGGACTTCGAAGCAGTAGAAACTTCCATTTCCTCTCTCCTCCTTTTCTCTAGAGCTAGACCTAGTTGAGGCTGATGGAACCTCAGACAAAGGCTCTTCGCTGACACAAGCCCCTACCCTGCCCCTGCATTGCTATACTTCTAGGATAATCTCAAAGGCAGTCCCTATTCTTGTGAAATATGCATCCACCCTAAGTCTTTGCCTCAACTTTCAACTCTGGGGTTGGCTAATGGCTAAGTGACTGATTGTAAGTCTCAATGTCAGGCAGTCCCCGAGCCCGTTGTACTCTGGATGCACCAGGCCTTTCCAGCTGTTTATAGTTGTGATAACATATGTAAGCATTCCCACAAGACACCGAGGACGTTCTTGATTATTTCCTTCCAATTGGTTCCGGGAACAAGGATCCCTGAGTCAGCAAGGACGACAGGTTTACAGCATTCAGTATTGTATTACAAACGTGTTCATGAAAGATATTCCGGTCCTGGGGTTTGGTAGCTGTCTGTTCAAAAGCTGGTCTGGTGCCGTGCATGAGCACACAGAAGTGCGTGGAGTAACTTAGATCACAGCCAAAAGGTGAGGGAGGGAAAAGGCTCCCCCAGGAAAAACGACGTATTGAAACTTGAGTGGGAGAAGGTGACTAATGGTAAATAAACATTGTATCTTCTGCCCCTCTTCTGGATGAAACATTCAATAGCTTGTTAGTCCTTGTGTGGTTTGAGACTTTTGTATCATGCCAATTAGCTCCCAGTTTTACAGGTGAAAGATGCATTGTAAGCAGGGCAGAGAATATGCTAGAAAGGACTGGGAGAGCCTAGACACCAGGTGGCAGAGCAGAGGGACCCAGGTTGTGCTGGTCAGTTTCTGTAACTGTAACAAACTGGGATAGTAAACTTACAGGCAGAAAAGGCTCATGTTGGCTCATAGTGCAGATTTTGACTCAAGTCCGTGGTTGTTGGTCCTGCTGCTCTTAGCTCTGTGGTGGGGGAGTGTACCATGGTGGAAGTACATACAGGGTCAAAAATTGAGAAAGAGGCAGGGGCTGGGGTCCCACTGTCCTCTTAAGAGTAGACCCCAAGATTTCCCACAGACTATACCCCTTAGATAAAGGGTTACCACCTCCCAGTAGCGACAAGCTGTTTTACAAGGCCCCCAGCTGGGTGTGTATCACAGAGAGCACAGAGTTCCTCTGCCAGTGCATCCGTCAGCTCTTGGGTCTGTAACCTAGTGCTTTATGAACCCAAATTGTTCCTTCTTGGGGGAGGTCAGTGCTTGCATAAAGAACAGAGGTGATCTTGCCTTTCAGACACTCCTGTGTCCAGTCTCCCTCCTGTAACCATACCCCACTCAGGACACAGCCAGACTTATTTGACAGACCCTTGTCACCATGCCTTGGACAGGAAGAATTGTCCCTGTGATGGGTGGACCATAATATCTCGATGACATTTCTGTCAATTTTGATGCAGACATAAAAATGGCTGAGCTTTCTTTTTTCTAATGACACCCAGAGAGTGTCTGCATACTCAGAGCTCTCCTGTCCCCGCCTTCCCCAATCCTGATTCTTCTGGCAACCTTTGAACAACAGAAGTAGGTGCCAGGGACACAGACAAAGCCAATTTCTGTCCCCTTCCCTAGCAGTTTCTCAGCTGCAGAGCTGACAACTGTAACACTCTGTGATATAAATAAATGAGCTTGGCTGCTCCCCCCCCCCCCCAGCCGCTCCGGAGTCCAGAGTGGTTGGGTGCGCTGGCTTCCTCTCTGGCGACGTGCTTCCTGCTTCTCCTGGGACACGGACTGCTGTGCTCAGGCACCGAGGCGGGCTGGCAGAGCATCTATCCTCTGAGTTAGCTAGCAAGAGCAGCTCCAAGATTCCATTTGCATTTAGAGCGGAGAAGGCAGAGTTCTCATGTGCTGCCTGGTGCCGTCGACACCTGCCAGAGGTATTGTGATTTGCATAAAAATGGACTGACACGAGACGAAACTAAGAATTCAGTCTCACAGTTACATCTGAGTAGCCACATGTGGCCAATGGCAGTGTCTGGAACAGTCTAAATGGTCGTCGAGCCAGAAGGCCCTACTGACTAAAGCCTTAAAGACCTAGGCAAGAGTAGAAGGAGACTCAAGGATTGACAAAAGTCGATCCTTAGAGTGTTTAACTTTTAAAACCTAAGCAAGGTCCTTGCATAAAGAAAAAATTGTCGAGTATGGAAGTAAGTAAACAATCTTTTCATTTATAAAATTCTGAAGTGCCCGTTGTGTGGTGAGAGCTAATGGACACTTCAACCACTGTCTGTGGGGTTCTCATCTCGTCAGGCAAAATATCAGCTGCATCATAGACTCCGGTCCAGGGGAGGCAGACACGGGATGTTTATTCAGAGGGAAGAGGGAGGGAGATTCCTAAGAAGGTGAAGGATTTAGAAGGGAGGCTTGGGATTTGGGGCTCCACTCCGCAACCCCATCTGGCCTTGTCAGTCTTTGTGAGGAAACACCGGAAGTGCTGTTAGCCCTGCCGTCTCAGAAGCTCCCTGACCGACATTGGCTCCTCTGTGCGTGCTCAGTGAGTTCTCCTCAACTCTGGGCTTGCAAGGGGAAGGCAGCATGCAACCACTTCCTCAGAGGCTTTTCTGGACTCTCGTGCTCAGGCCTCCCTCGCCCTGCGCAACTGCTTCCTCAACCTTCTGGAAGGGGAAATGGGAAGCACATGCATGGGGTCCAAGTTCTAAGGGGACCCAAAAAGTATCTTCTAGAGTGTTTCCCTGAAGATCCTGAGAACTGGTCGAGGGTGCTGTTTCCCCAGCTGGTGCTGAATCGCCTTCTTGCCCAAGGGAGAGCCTCCAGGACCAGAAGAGAGATTCTATCTTCTCAGCAGCCACGACCTGCCCTGAGTGTGAGAATGTGAAGGCTGTCCCCAGCCAGCTCCTGTTCCCCTGTGACGTGTGTCTTTTCAGAAACGAGCGCTTTCTGATAGCATGCGTAATCTGCCCTTGGAAAACCCTGTTTTTGTGATTATTTAAAACAGACACAAGTGTTCTGACTGCAGCTTAAAAAGGCAAACTGAATTCCATCCGAGAGTGTTGCTGGGTAAAGCTGACAGGTCAGCTGTGTTCGTATGCATAACTGAATCTGTTAAATGTGTGCTTGTGTGTGCACGTGTGTCAGCATCTCTATGGGGGCCAGAGGACAGCCTAAGTGGTTACTCCTCAGGCACTGTCCACTTTGCTTCTCGTGGTAGGATCTCTCACTGGCCAGGTAGGCTAGACTGGCTGGCCAGCAAGCTTCAGGAATCCCAGCGCCATGATTATAATGAGCATATGTCACCACACGTGGCCTTTTTAGTGTGTGTTCTGGGGACTCAACTCAGGTTCTCAGAGCTGGAAGGCAGACGCTGTCAGTGGGGTCATCTCCCAGACTGCTGAGCCGAGTCTCGTGCCCTGGGCCCTCCCGCTGCAGACAGCCAGGAGACAGAAGTGATGCTGGGCTTTGAAAATAGCCCGGAAGCAGAGTCCCCATTATTCTTGCCACAAGCTGGCTCTCAGAGTATCTGTTTCTGATGCCAGAGGGCTCAGGAAAGGACCTTGGAGGTTCAGAGTGCTCCCTAACTTTGAACCACTTAGGTCTATGAACTGTAAATCTCTTTAAGCAAGTGGATTTGGCTGACAACCAAGATAGAATAAATCATTTTACCCCTACCTTCCTTTGTGCCAAAGGAAGTCTTAGGGAGTGGAGGCAAATCCAAGCTGGGGAAAAACCGAGAGTCTGAAACAAAGGGCCCTCTTGGTCTCCAAGGTCGGCTTTTTGGGAGAGCCAAAGGGGCTTGTATTTGAAATTACCAACAATGGCTGCATCAGGAGGTGGGAGGAGTGGCTCTCGGGTGGCCCGAAAGGCTCCAAGGGTGACAGCAGACGGAGGAGATGAGTTTCGGGTCTTTTTTATGTCCCTGTGTTTAGGGCAACAAGTCATCTTCCTGAAAGTACGGCCAGCCCCGGGAGCAGGCAGGCCATTTGCTCTCTGGACAGGAGCTTCCTCATTCAGTGGTAGGAGCTGGGGGAGCCAGAGTGGATGTTGAGGTGGAAACAAGTCTAGGTGAACACAGGAGATATTCTGGAATGTTCCATCTTTCCAAGAACACAATGCCAGAAAGACCTTTAATTAGAGACTTACGGGACTGAAGGTCTTAGAGTTTTGGATGTCTTTTCCTACTTGTGCTCTTGCAGAACTGGGAGCAGGTGGAACCCACCCTGGTCACAGGAGCTCTGGCTCCCACCTCAGGCTCCACACAAGTATGGGAAAGCAGTTGTTATTAGTCATTTTTAAAAATCATCCCTGTGGCCAAATACTTGACAAAAAGCACTTGAGGGAGCAAAGATAATTGGTTCCATGGCTGCTTGGCCCAACGCACACGGGTAGAGTGTTGTGGTAACGGGGCGTGAGGCTGAGGCACTTCTTTGTAAAACATTATACAGGGGATCACTTCATTGGGGTGCACAATAAGTTTTGAAACCCAACGATGGCTGTCTGTATGCAGGAGGCCGAGAACTGATAGCTGCTTACTCTGTGAAGTGGGGTGCCTCATCAGGCTCAGACTCGAGCTAATGTCTGGAAGATCCTCAGAGAGTCAGACACATGGCTTCATTGCACTGTGCAAGGCTGAAGAAGCTGGGTTCTGACGTCAGAGGAGGAGGACGCTAGCGGCGGTAGCTTTAACAGGATAGACAGGAACGGAAGCGGGGCAGGCAGGCAGCCCAGAGAAGGGAGGCACAGGGTGAGACAGAAAGGAGCCAGAGCAAGCCATGCCCACCAAAGGCACACCGGACCAGTGCCAGTGCCCTGCATCCCAACCAGACCCTGCCCCTGCCTTTCCACTCCCAATGATGTCATTGAAGGTCAGAGCTCCCAAGATCTAACAGTCTCTGGAAATGTCTTCCCGGACGCCCCCAGAATATGGCTTTACTAATCTAGGCATGTCTCAATCCAATTAAGCCAACAGTTGAAATTAACCATGGGGAGGGGGGTGGGTAGCTGAGTCAGTACACTGCTTGCCACACATGTACAGGAACCTGAGTCCTATAAAAGGCAGGATATGGTGCTTGTCATCTCAGCTCTGGGGAGGCAGAGACAAGCAGATACCATACTGGGGGCTTGGACGGGCTTGCAGGCTGGCCTGCTGGGTTAGTTCCAGAGCAGTGAGAAAAACCATCTCAAAACCAGGATGGACGGTGCCTGAGCAATGAACGAATCCATGGTTGTCCTCTGGCCTTCCACACCTGTGCACACGTGTGCACACATAAGCACTAACCAGCACATACGTCTGCAGTTCCAAGGGGAGGTAGAGATGGTGAGAATTTTATATTTCTACCATTTTATAGATGTTAGAATGTGAAAGCCTTGCCCTGAGTTTCTTGTAGAAGAAAGTGATCACAGGAAACCAACAGGAGGCTGTAGAGACTTTGATCTCCCAGAGGTCTAAGCTTTCTGTATTGTTACCAGACGTGGGGTCACAGCCATGCCCCAAGCCAGGCTCAGCCACCCATCCTCCATTTAAAACAGTCAAATTAGTAGCGAAAAGCAGAAAAATGTTTATTCAACCTGACCACACTGGGGGGGGGGGTGACAAAGAGATCAAGGAACACCCTCTTCCCCCAAGTCCGTCCAGGTTCTGAGGTGAGGTTACAGTTTAAACAGAGGACAGAGTTATGCTTGTCCAGACCTGGTCAAGGTATCTCCTGCCTGTCGTTGTTTGGAGCTCCTGTCTCTCCAGGAAGATGGGCTCACAAGTTTTCACACTGTGAAATCTCTTTCGGAGACGAAGTTCCCCCTCCGGCTGGACCACACTTTAGCCTTTTTCTTCTCCTGGCATGAGATTCCTGGGGGAATTCCAGTTTCTGGGGGGTCCATTGTTTTAACAGTCCAATAGTCAAAGCCTGGGACACAAATGTCACTTAGAATATCTCCATCTCTGCCAAGCAGTTTCCTTTGAACTCCAGTGTGAACTCGATATTCTCAGCTGTGTGGGGACACGGCCCTTGGCCACGAGTCCTCTCTCTCTCTCTGCCTCCCTTGATGCGTCTGTGAAGTGCAGCGGCCACTGTGGTCCCTCCATCCCTGCGTGACCCGTGCACCCCCATGCTCTCCCCGCCTCAGCTGGACTCAGAGCTCCATCTGCTCCATTATCTGATGACACGCCTTCCTGCGTTTACTCCAGCCTGTGACGGTACTTCTGTGTGCCCGAGGCCCTATGTGCCTCACTAGCCGGGTGCAGTGGAGGCTAATCCTGCTGAGCACAGGGGAGTCAAGTCACCCAGCCAAGATTATCCAGCGAGACAGGGGAGGAGTTGTCATTTGAATCCAAGTTGTCTAAATTCAATGCTAATCCAACTACTTTGTCCATCAGCATACTGCCCACTCTCCCTTCCCCCCAGTCAAGCCCTCATCCAAGGAAGTAACTTCCTAAGGAGGAAAGACGCAGCCCCATACCTCTTTCAGAAACATTTTTTTTTTTTTGGTGAGTCTTTGGCCTTACAGATGAAAGACCCCAATCCACCTACCTTGTGATGTGGGGTCCCCTAACACTCAGACACCTGCTGTTTCTTTTTGCATCGCTGTGCTGGGAGAGGCCATGAAATGTCTCTATTCTGGAGATAAGGAAAGAGAAGGCCAGGGGACCTGCCCAAGGCCATGTGGTGGTACGTGTATGTGTGTGTGTGTGTTGGGGGCGGGGCTGGCCAGCTCCTGGGACAGTGTAGTGATTTCTCTTGCTGATGTAACCAAGAACCTGGCAAGGAATGATTTAAAGGAGGAAGCATTTGGTTTTTGCTTATGGTTTGAGGGTGTACCGTCCATTGTGGTGGGGGAGGCGTGCCAGCAGGGTCTCAGAGTGGCTGCTCACATCGTGCCCTGAGTCGGGAAGCACAGAGATGGATGCTGGCACTCGGTTCTCCTTGAATCTCAGTCTGCCCTAAGGACGGTCCTGCTCACATTTGGGATGGGTCTTCCCTCCTCAATCAATCCTTTCTGGAAACATTTCATAGACACATTCAAAGTGTGTTTCCACGGTGAACCTAAATCTAGCCAAGTTGGCGATGAAAAGTAACCACCACAATGGACCTTAGGCGAACCGTTAAGGGCTTTCCCAGTACTGACCATGCCTCCACAGATCAGAGCCCTCAGGTCAGTGGTTCTGGTGGGGATGAGGGTCCTGTGGAGGAAGGAAAGGATAGCAGGAAGCAAGAGGAGCCATAGATATCCTTCTCAGCCATGGCCAGGATGGCTGGATTAGACTCAGGGGCAAATGGTTGAGGGATGGAGTCACTGAAGCTCAGTTCCCTTATTAAAAAAAAAACAAAAAAACTCTTGTTTCTAATGGCCATAAAATCCACCAGCCATCATTCTGAGGCTCAGGATTCTATGGCTGTCAGGCTGGACTGGATCAGCTGGCATTCTTCTTTTCTGAGCCTGGCTCTCTCATGTGTTGGTGGTCGACCTCTGTTTGGCTGGTTAGCCAGTCAGTGCAGGATTGGCTTCAACTGAATGGCTCATTGCTGCTCTCTGTGACCTTCATTGTTCAGCAAACTAGCCTGGTCTGGGCACAAGGCCGCTGGGCAGGGAACACACATAGCCCAGGAATCAAGGCTTCATCTTCCTTCACTTCCTATTGGCTAATGCAGGTTTCAGGGAGGAGGAAGCAGACCTCACCTTTCAGCGGCAGGAGCTGTAGGATTCTATTGAACAGGACGAGGGCACAGGAAGGGTGGCGGACAGCGGCTACATCCCGAATGTTCCTGGATGTGAAATCACCCTCACCACCCTGGATTTCTGTGATGTCAGCGGAAAGCATGAATAAACGCTCGCCTAGCAAAGCAGAGAATGGAGCTGAGCGTTGTGGAAGTTTATTTTTAGCTATGTACAAAATATCGTTTTGTGCACTGTTGGGTGAGAGGCTGCCTAGGTCTTGGTGTTCTGTATTGTCGGCAGGTGTTAGATTCCTGTGGGGGATGTTTGATTGCTTTCAATCTGCTCCTGAGGAGTTCTGAGTCAATAACAACACCTGAGCTGAGACGCTCAGGGTTCCACCGTCCAGGATGGCCCTGGCCATGACAGTGGTTCCCTCTGCTGAGGTCTGGAAGGGGTTGCACCTGTGAATGTGCCTCCTTGTCCTGTTTGGTGAGCTGCTACAGTAGGCGTGCTACTACAGCTGAGTTCTAAGGACCCACGAGCTCCTGGGAGCTGCCAAGCATTGGAGCCAGGAGGTGTCAAGTGATTGCCCTATTACCACCTAGCACCTAAGCTCTTCTTTGCGTACCTGCTCTGTCCCAGGCAGCATGCTGGGTGCTTTAGAACATTCTCTTGGCCAACCCTCACAAGAATCCTTTGTGAATGTAACTTCATCCCTCACCCCATTTGGTAGCAGAGGAAAACTGAGACTCAGAGTGGTCAAGAAACACATTGGTAGGTCACACAGCTTGTCCATGCTAGAGGGAGGATTTGGTCTGTGCATCTTCTACTTTACCGTGAGTAATTGGGCCAGAAAGCTTAGCATACAAGTGGAAGGCTAGGGGTGTGGTTCAGATGGTAGGGTGCTTGTGTCCTGCGTATCAAATTCAGCAAAACCAGCCTTGGTGGTGCACATCTATAATCTCACCATTCAGGAGGTCGAGGTATGAGGCTCAGGAGTTCAAGGTCATCCTTGGCTACGTAGTAAGTTCAAGACCAGGCTAATGTGCAAGAGACTCTATCTCCAAAAATGGAGGCTGCTTGGAAGATGACTCAATCCATAAAGTGCTTGCCGTGCAATCACGGGAACCTGAACTCTATTCCTGATGCTCATGTGAAAAGCAGGCAATGTGGCACACGCCTGTGATCCCAGTGTTGAGGAGCCAGAGACAGGAGGATTGCCAGGCCTTGTTGGCCAGCTGTTATAGACACATCAGTGATCTCCAGGTTCAGGGAGAGACCTTGTCTCAAAGCATAAGGTGGAGAGAATTGAGGAAGACACCCCACATTGACCTCTGACATATACATGTATACTTACACATGTGCATGCTTACTCCACATGCAGACACACCACCATGTACACACACATGTGCATGCTTACCTCCACACGCAGACACACCACCATATACACACACATGTGCATGCTTACCTCCACACGCAGACACACCACCATATACACACACATGTGCATGCTTACCTCCTCACGCAGACACACCACCATGTACACACACATGTGCATGCTTACCTGAACACAGACACACCACCATGAACAAACACCTGTGCTTGCTTACCTCCCTCCACACACAGACACACCACACATACTTTTAAACACTTGTGCACAGACATACTACCATGTACACACACATGTGCATGCTTACCTGAACACAGACATACCACCATGTACACATGTCCACAAACAACCTAGGTGGTGCTGTTAGTTTAAAGTGCCTAGCAAGCCCATTTGCTTAACTTCCTGGAGCCTCGGATTCCTGAAAAGCAAGAGGAACTTCTGGAGGCGTTTCTGTTCCCTGGCTCCAGGTGATGAGCATTGACTGATCTCTTACCTTTCCCACCTGGGACGAAGCCTTCAGTATGGTTGAATGGCTCCTGCACAGTTCTGCACTCTGCCTAACTGGCTTGTGTCCAGTGAGGGGCAGGCAGTGGTTCCTGGGGGTTCTCTGCAGTAGATACACACTGATAAGCTCCGTTCCTGTAACCAGAATGTGGATCTCTGGGCAGCTTTGGTTTGGAGTCAACTGCATAAAAACAAACCTAGCGGGTTGGAAGTTTGCAATCCCCACTCTCTTCCATTGAACTGGGTGTAATTTGCCTTGTCATGTGGCTTCTGTGGCATCTGTGGGGAGGGAGGGAGACTTGACACTGCTGGTCCCTCGCCTTCCCCAGGCGTCTTGCCTCAGCTGAGGCTCTGCTACCTGCTCTTCAAGGAACTGACCTGCAGGTGCCAGAGGAGGGTTCAGAGGAAGGTAGGGCTGGGATGGAGCCTTAGCAGCCAGCTTGACTCACACAGGAGAGCTGAGGAAGCACAGGAGGAACGAAGACACTGGAGCTGACGTTCAGGTGTGTCCAACCTTTTGATAGTGTGACATGACATTGTTGTCTGTAAAGTACACACACACTTAAAATGGCACAGCCGAGTCACACTCTCATACACATGCACACACGGGCACATGCGTGTACCCCTCACAGGCACACACAGGCACACACATGCACATGCACACACACAAAACAATCTTACAAGCGGTGCAGGGGAGATGGTTCAGTGGGTCAAGGGCTTTCTGTGGGAGCTTGAGGCCCTGAGATTGACCCCCTAGAGCACCCCTAAAATGGTAGGCCTGGTAGTGTGCAATGTAACCCCAGCACTGGGGGAGGGAGAGGATCCTGGGGCACACTGGCCAGGCCTCCCAGAGTGGAGCACGCACGAGCTGCTGGCTGGACTGGCCTCCATCAGGAACCAGGCTCCTGTATCCTCACTGTTGCTGATGGATAAACAGATGGGCGCATGTTTCCCAAGAGGTTTATGAGCTACTTTCTAGGGAGATAGGCCTTTGTTTGACACCATGCTGGCAATGGAAACCAGGATCATGGCTGGAGTTCACCTCTTCCATCCTGTGAGCCTGAGGGGGCATAGAAAGGCTTTCTTTCTTTCAACCCCAGTCTTGAAGCAGCAGGCTCAAGAGCCAAATTCTAACCTCGGAGTACCCACAGAGCCTCCCTCGGGCTTCCTTGGGCGTGGCCACACACGGTCGCTGGCAGCAGAAGAGGCACTGGGCACCTGCTGGCTGCCTTTTCCTCCTTCCTGGTTGGAATGGTCTGAGCAGGAGGGGCTCAGGTGACCTGCTGCCGTGGGGTGCATGCTGCAGCCAGGTGGCTAGGGTCTGGGACAGGTTTCAAGAAGCATCCTAGGCCACCTGCTTCCCATCTGTGAAATGGGGATAATGTTAGCAGTATAGGTGCTCCCATAGGACCACACTTGAGGAGCAAGCAGATGGGGGAAGAGCTTGATGGTTGCTTATTGGATGGGAGGCTGTGCTGGGAACGGGTAGGTCCTTTGATAGGGAAGACACGGTCTTCTCTAGGTGCCGCTGAAGGTGTGAGGAGGTTGGAAGCAGCTGGGGTACAGCTTTGTATAGAGGACAAGGCACCCTTTCAGTAGTGCATTCTGGTCTCGGAGCCCTGTCAGCTCTGTCTCTCAGGATCTGCCTGGCCAGCGGCCAGCTGAATGAGCTTCAGGCAAGGCACACTCCAGGGCTGGCTTACTGCAGCCGCCTTGCTGGACTGTGGCCTAGGTAAAGAGCCAGCTCTGGGCTGCCAAGGAAGCCACAATGTTCTGTAAACACAGACGCAAGCACATTCTCCAATTCGCCATCCTGTGTGTGTCAGGCACGTGCGTGCACACACGTGTCTCTTTAGCCCACATCGCAGGATCTGAGAAAACCTTTCCTGCCGGGCCAGCTGATTAGAAGTAGGAACCAGAGGGATGCTAGCAGGGTTTGGATCAATGGCTGCTGTCAGAACCACGGAATACTTTGGGCTTGGAAGAGCATTAGAATCCTGCAAGTCTCTTCTCTGCTTTAGATTTTGGCAAACATTTTGTCCCCAAGTCTTGGCTGGAAGGAGCAAGGGTCTGAGAATTCTGCCATCTGGGTTCCTTCCTGCCCGGCTACATCTCCAGGATTGTGGTGTAGCACTGGGGTCATGGAGGACCTATAGCCTGCTGCTTCCTCCTGAACCCGCTTTCAGACTCCTGTGCATGGTGGATTCCTCTCTCCTCTGTAGTTATTGTGACTTCAAAGTTACTCATTCTGGGAGAATACTTCTCTACAACGTATTCGATAATATCCACCCCTCACTCCATGGTCCTGCCCCTCCTTCTCACACCCGTCTTCCTCAACTGCATTCCCTTTTCTTCCTTTTTATTTTGTATTCTATCTATCTATCTATCTATCTATCTATTTATTTATTTTGAGGCAGGGTCTCTCTACATAGCTCTGACTGTCCTGGGACTCACTCTGTAAACCAGACTGACTTCAAACTCACAGAGATCCACCCGCCTGTCTCCCCGTGCTGCGATTGAAGACGTGTACCACAACACCCAATCTTTTTTAATTTTTTAATTTTTTTTTTATTATAACTCACTGAGCCCTGTGCGCCCCTCCCCGTTCTGCTGGCGCTGACCGGCTTGATCTTGTGCAGGTCTTGTGCAGGCGGTCACAGGTGCTGGGAGTTCAAGGATGCCATGGCTCTGTCATTTCCAGGAGATTCTTTTTCCCAGCTGGTCCCCCCCATCCACGCTCCTATAATCTTACCAGCCCCCTTTCCCCGTCTTTCCCTGAGTCTTGGGGAGTCGGGGTGTGATAAAGATGTTCCCCTTTCAGCCTGAGCACCCCACAAGGACTTACTCTCTGCACTCTGACCGGCTGTGGGTCTCTGTCTCCCCATCACCCACTGCACACAGAAGCGTCTTTGATTCAGAGGCAAGAGCTGAACGAATCGATGGGTGTAAGGATATATGTTTAGAAGGCAGTTGGATGCAATGGCGACTTTTATTTTATTTTACTTTATTTATCTATTTATTTTTCTTCTTTCGTATAATACATCCCAATTCCCCTCCTCCCCTCCCTCCTCCCCTCCCTCCTCCCCTCCCTCCCAGCTCCCTTCATCTCCCCTCTTCCCCAGATATACCCCTACCCACTCGCCCTCACCCACCATTTTATTTTATTTTACTTTTGGTGTATGGCGGGGACCTCGGCAGACCCTCTACCATTGAGTGACATCTCAGCCCCTATTGTAAAATTAATTACAAATGGTATTTGCTGGGCTGATGGGAAACTTGAGTGTGTGGGAGGCTTTGTCCCCAGCCCTGTGACACTCTAACTTTACCGTTACACTCCCTAGCCCTTAGGGCTGACATGACAGGCCGAAGATGCTTTAGCCGTTTTAAGTTGTCAGTCTGATAATTCTCTTCACCTGTGCAAACAACTGGCCTAAGGAAGACTCACTCACGTGCTCCACTTGCTCTAGCTCAGCCCCGGAGGAAAGGGGGTGGGGTGGGGATTATCCCTTGGTGTGGCTTTCTTCTTGGGTTTGATTCTGAGTGTCATTAGGCATTTGAGTTAGAGCATGCAAGGGTCTACCAAACCTCCCTTGTGTGGCTGAGGCAGGCGTGGGTCTGTGTGCTTGAGGATGGACTCCTTTGGTCCTCATGGATGCTGGGCTTCTGCTGAATGCCGCATCTGAGGCCCGTCATGGAGGGGCTGGAGGACTGTGAGATGTCCCAGCTAAGATCCCACAGGGACACATGGCAAGGCTGCTGGGGTGGGGGCCCTCATTGTCGGAGGCTTGGCTCCTCTCACGCCAGCAAACTAGCCTTCCAGAAGCAAGCAAGCACCTTCCAGAATTGATCTGGGAAGAGATACTCTTTGCGGGGACAGGGGGTGTCTGGGGTGCTCAGGGCTCCACCAGGTTCCAGGCTGGGAATAAAGATGGAACCTTCACGCTTTCCTACGGGCTTCTGCCAGGCTCTGAGTCAAATTAGTGGTGGTGCCCGTGTGCCTTTGCTGAAGGCTATGGAAGGTCTTGGACATTGTATGAAGGGGCAGCCTTGGGTGCCAGTCTGCCTCTCTGGAGCATTGGTAGGGAACGTGTCAATGTTGTCGTGAGGTCTGAGGGAGGCGACCAATGAATGAAGGGAAGAGTGTGGATCCTGGAGCAAGGCAGGGGGATCTGGGGCCAGCTTTCTTCACTCCAGGGAGGCTTGTCCAGTGTCCTCCTACAACGCCTTTTCCAAGTGGCTCGCTGCTCAGCACACGTTGTGCTGGATTACTGTTAGTTAGTCTTCTGTGCTGTAGATCTCTGGGCGCTACTTTCCTGAAATTATGCATAACACTCTAGAGCTGGAGAGAAGGCTCAGTTGGCAAGGGATTTGCTATGCAGGCGTGAGGGCCTGAATTCAGTCCTCAGCGCTCACTCATAAAAGCCAGGTGTGGTGGGTCCTGCTTATAATCCCCGCGCTGGGGCCATGGAGACAGGTCGGTCCACGGGGCTCACTAGAGTGAGTGCCGGGCCAGTAAGAGAACCTGTTTCCAAAAAGAAGTTGGAAAGAACCCAAAGAAAAACAACCAGAGATGACCCCGGCTTACACACACACACACACACACACACACACTTAAGCTCTAGGGCAGGTTTATTTTTGCAACACCAGAAAGTGAACTTATTAATCTCTGTTGTGTTTTGCACTCACCAGGCCCATACTTATTCTCATACCTGACCCCACCCTACCTGACCCCACCCTACCCAACCCTATCCCCTTAGTAACTGGTCGCTAGTAAAGGTGAGCATCTGTTCATATACTTACGATCTTCTTAGTCAGGGTTATTATTACTGTGATGAAACACCATGACCAGAAGCAACTTGGGGAGGAGAGGGTTTATTTGTTTTACACTTCCACATCGTAGTTCATCATTGAATGAAGTAAGGGCAGGAACCTGGAGGCAGGAGCTGAGGCAGAGGCCATGGAGGGATGCTGCTCACTGGCTTGCTCCTCACGGCTTGTTCAGCCTGATGTCTTATAGAACTGAGGAACCAGCCCAGGGGCGACACCACCCACAGTGTCTGGGCCTTTCCATATCTAAATCACTAATTAATAAAACACCCTAAGGCTTGCCTACAGTCCAATTTTATGGAGGCATCGTCTTGATTGTGTCTCCTTCTTCTCTGATAACTCTGGCTTGTGTCAAGTTTACATAAAACTGCCCAGCACACCAGGGGCTTTGACTCATTTTTCTGCTGGTTTGTGGGTTTTTTTAAATTGGTGGTTTTACTTAAGCAGTGTGTGTGTATGTGTGTGTGTGCATCCATGTGTATACACACAAACACACACAAAGTAAACTAGTATAGCTTCCCCATGCATTCTCACATTGCTCACCTTTGCCTGGGCAAAGAAGTACCCACCTGCCTCTTCTTCTCCAGCACTGGTTGTGACAGCGTGCTCTTTCTTTTTGATGTGCAGGGTCCTTGTGGGAGCACCGAAGGCGGACTCTAAATACAGCATGTCAATAAAGTCCCCTGGAGCTGTGTTTAAGTGCCGCATCCACACCAACCCTGACCGGAGATGCACCGAACTGGACATGGCTCGAGGTGGGTGGACATGATCGTCAGGGTAGAAATGGGACAGGCACCTCCAAACTTTCTTCTTTTTCTACTTAGGATGCCCTCACCATCCTCCTGCCCGCCCTCTCTCCCTCTTACAGATGCATATCGAGAGCCTACTAGTTATTAGGCACTGGCATTGCCGAAGAATAAAGCAAGCGAGGAACTTGCCATCCTGGGCCTTGAAAACCACTAGTCAGAACAGGCATTAAAACAACAATAGAGTAAGAAAGGTCCAGAGGAAAGGTATGTTAGGATCAATGGCTCCAGCGGCTCCTGGGGCCTTTCTGTGAATGGAAGATGACCGGTAGCTTGCTGGGCAGGTCCCAGGAAGTAAGGTCTCCAAGCAGAGCAAGGGCAGTGTCACTGGAGAGGTGAGCAGGGGTGGGTGGAGGATGGAAAGGACCTCTGCCAGGTGGGTGGGGCTAGATCGTGTAGGACTTTACAGGAGGTTGAATGATGGGAATTTGTTCTCCGTGTGCAGCAAGAGACCATTCAGATCAGTTTCAAATTTATGTCTTACATGGCAAAAGGTATGTTTGCATGGTGCTCTGTGATGTGCTTTGTCTGGTAGATCAGATGGATCAGTTCTGATTCAGCTCTACATACTGAGAATGGTTTGCACAGGGGTTGCTTTGAGAAGACTGAGATAGGAGAGGAAAGCACCGAAAATGGAGCTCAATACAGAAGAGGCAGGTGGCTCACTTACCACTTCCAGGCCTGGCTTTACCCAGAGCCCTCTCACCCAGGCCTTCTTATACACAGAGGGCCGGGCGATGACGCAGTTGGTAGTCTCTGTTGTGAAACATGAGGATCTGAGTTCACCTCTTAGAATCACATAAAGAGCTGGGTGTGGTTTCATGAGCCTGCAGCCCCGGGGTTGAGGAAGTGCAGGCAAGATCCCTTAGGATCACTGCCAGCCAGAGTAGCTAATCCAGGCTCAGTGAGAGACTCTGCCTCAAAGCATGAAGTGGAGAGTGACCAAGGAAGACTCCTGACATCAACCTCTGGACTTGACATGCATGGACACATGAATGCACACCCCCCCCAACATATGTCATACACACAAACATGTAAACACACATGAATACACATCCCTAACGTGCACACACATGCACTCACACACACACACAAACATGTAAACACACATGAATGAACACCCTAACATGTGTGCATATACATGCACACACACATATGCACACACATCCAACATATGCGTATACACACACACACACACACACACAACCAAAAAAGTATCTTGATTTTCTTTCTCAAAAGAAGAGACTTGTCCTTACGTGATCTGCTCTGTGAAATGTCTGTTACAATGACTTCTTGGAACATCAATGGAGACACTTTTTCCTTCATGGGAGAATTTTATTATGGAAAAAGAATGGGCTGAATTAAACAGCATCGTTTTGTCCACAAGTTTCTGTGGAGTTGACGTTCTATTATAAATTGCAAAAAATTTGAGCCCCCGGGGTCACCCTTTGAAAAGCAGCTAGCAGCGCCATTGCTCAACCCAAGTCCGACCTCTCTTCCCCCCTAGAGAGGAACCGTGGTGCGCCCTGTGGGAAGACTTGCAGGGGAGACCGGGATGATGAGTGGATGGGGGTGAGCCTGGCCAGGCAGCCGACAGCAGATGGCCGTGTTCTGGTAAGACCTGGGGCGAGGGGGACTCGGGGCTGGGTGGGACCCTGAGAATGAAAGACTGACCCCTTAGGGAAGCTGGCTGGCGCAGAGACCAGAGCACAGCTTTGAGGCTTTCCGGTCTGCACTGCTGCGTTAAGGTGTGTCTGACCCGCACCTTCAGGCCACATGCAGCTGCATGCGTGCAGCAGGAGACGTGGCCCAGCACTAAACAGTGGTCACTAAACACACTGTGAGATACTTCTGCGATACTTAAAAATGCCTCGGTTGTGATTCTCGTGTGTGAACCTTGCAGGTCGCAGGATGGCGTTGCCGTGTCGAAGGTTGGCACGCTGAGGACTTGTCTTTAGACACACTGGGCTGAGGGTACAGCTCAGTGCTAGGGTGCTTTCCTAGCATGCATGAAGCCCTGATCAATCCCTGGAGGCAGTAAAGAGGGGTGTGTGAGTGAGTGAAGAGAGAGGGAGGGAAGGAAGGAGGGAGGGAGGGAGGGAGGGACGGAGAGAGGATATAGGCACAAACAAGTTTGTAATTTCATTCTCTACCGAGGTATTTTTGTGTATGCCTTCAGGCCAAGGTGTAATTTACCTAAAATACACAAAGGTGAGGTTGTAGCTTAGGTTTGGCAATTGCTCTCTGTCTTTGTCTAGTCAACCCCTTGACTCCCAGAGACAGCTGCTGGCCCGCAAACATTGCTGTTGGCTTTTCTAGAACTTCATGTGAATGTAATTGTGCACGTGTTCAATTCTTGGGACACCCACGTGGAAGGAAAGAACTGACTCCACAAGCTACCCTCTGAAGCGTGCGCGCGCGCATACACACACACACACACATACACACACAACAACACAAAAGAACGTCTAACTCCGACAGACTGCATTATTAGCCATTTTCTCCGTTTTCTTTTGCACTCTTCTGTCGAGATAAAAGCTAAGGAGCTCAGGATGCACACCCCACAGCCCGGTGACGTTCTCACACATGGATGTTCAGGCAGTCCCTCGGCCAGCACCCCGCAGTCTCCTTGTGCTCTCTCCCAGGCAGCTGGTGTCCTGTAGGGTGACGCTCCTTCGACTTCATAGCGTCTTCTGCCATTGGCTTTCCTCGAAGGCTGTAGGAAGATTTGTGCTTTCAAAGTTCAAGGTTGAGAAGGGAAAGCGAGCCCAGCTGCTGCGTCTCAGGGGTTCCCTTTGGGCCACAAGCTGTCAAAGCTGGGGGCTTTGTGGATGTTGGCTCCCAGGGGAAAGGATTTCCTCAAGGATGCAGGCCAAAGTTTCCAGCCTTCTCCAAGGAGCTCAGTTCTGTGCTGATCTCCTCAACCCCGCATCAGCACACTTAAGAGCCCCCCACATTGTTGGGTCCTTAGACGAGAGGAAGCAGTT